>JADRCC010572850.1:18971-29163 GCA_019843855.1 Hylomyscus alleni | reverse complement strand
CTATACATCAATAGGTATAGATATAGATATATGATTGATAAAGAGATAGAGATAGAGGTAGAGATAGAGATAGAGATAGAGATAGAGATAGAGATAGAGATAGAGATAGAGATAGAGATAGAGAGATAGAGATAAATTCTCTGTTGAAGGGACCAGAGTGGAAAGGAACCATGAAGTACATGGCTAATGACAGAATCATTGCAAGCCTTATGAATATAAATGTATAGTGTCAAGTTCACATTTATACGGATGCTATCCACACCACTATTTAATTTAAATGAAAAATAATAACTTGAATATGATCTGGGGAAGCAAAATATAGTGTTGTGGGTTGCTTTGTTCTACACTACTTACAAGTGCTTTCATTGATTTTCCTGTTTTATTCCTCAGCTCCTATATTAAAGTCAATATAATGTGTTTCCCCTTGAAATTTCCACTCACTATTAATGTCTTTATATGTGTACCTCATCATTTATGGGGTTCCTAATCCTTACTATAGAGACAATCAGTATTATTTTAGAATTACAGAAGTAATATAACTGGAGACAATCAAATGAACTTAGGGTGTTTCATCACTAATTTATCTAATTAATATCAGAGATCTCTGAGAAACCAGGCACTGTAATACAATGCACCTCAATATTGTCTTGTTTTAGGTAATACTATTTACTTTGGATGTTGAATGGGTTATACACTATCCATAAAGCTAAATATTCAAATGTGATCATTCTCAAATGAGGAGAAAGATTAGGAACTGAGAAGAACCAGTGGGATTGTCTTAATCTCTCAAAAGAAACATTCAAATGTACATTAAATCATGTGATAGAAGCTTACTGAAAAACTATGGTATTTTAGAATCCAATTTTAAAGTAAAAGACTATAGGTTTGCATCAAGGTGATCTGAATATAAAAGATTCAGTAGTTATTACTGAAATATAGGGCTAACTCCATCCCCTTTTCCTGAACTAGGTATTCCATGTAGTGATGAAAACAAAACCCAAGTTGAAATTCAAGTCTCTGAACTCTGGGAGGAAGTGATAGCCAATTCCCCAGCTTGTTCTCCCATCCCCATCTCAAGCTCTGTACCAGTTCAAATTCACCTCTCACCAGCCCTGCATGGGTACCAAAGTCTTTGGGGTTTAATTCTTCTCTAGTGCCCCTCATCTGATCTTCCACTTCCTTCAGGATGAGCTTCCACCTGAATTTTCATGACTAGTCCTTCTGCTGGAGAATGGGGTTCAGGGACTGTTTGTGAAGCAGGCAGGTGCCAAGTTTTCTGGAGTTTTCATATGGCCCTTCCTCTGCTTCCTGATCGTAAGATATGACTATATCTTTCTGAGCACATAAGACACTGATGTCTGAAAAAAGTTGAATGAAATTGTTGTTTGCGTGCAAGTGTGTGTGTGTGTGTGTGTGTGTGTGTGTGTGTGTGTATGTGTGCTGTATGAATATGCATGTGCATGGACAAGATACATGGTTCCTCAGTGAACCAGAAGATTGCTGGTTCGGCTAGGCTAGCAAGCCAGTGATCTCTTGGGTTCAGCCTTTTTCTGTCTGCCAATAACGGCACTACAGTAACTAACAGCCGTGTGGAACTATTGATGTCGGAACTGATGATCTGAAGGCAGATTCTCAAGCTTACAGAGCAAAATCTTTCACGTTGAGCCATTACTCTAGCTAGAAACTACCTGTTTTTAAATCACATACCTATGAGTGTTCCCTTGGTACCAAAGAATAAAAGTGTGTAATCTGACATGTGATAAGGATCAAGAAGATAAGAAATGTCACAGAATGCTATACAAATAGTATGCAGTGGTTCCATGCTAACATGATATACTCTCTCTCTTCCAGTCTCCCTGCTCTCTGTTTTACTGTTGTTCAATGGTCACATACTTTTGCTTCTTTGTGTACACACTTCCTGTATTAATTCCCTCTATATTGACTCTGTATAAAATAATTTCAAAGTCTTTCAAACTCAGCATTTTTACCATGACCAAGGCAGGAGGCATGATTCTGAGTCCAGTTTGTGTTACAAAAGGGAACACAGTCTCAAAAATAAAAATGAAAATAAAATAAAAGATGTTTGGTTTGGTCCTGTGAGTAGCAATTTGGGATTTGAATGAAGAAGAAAAACAGAAACAGAAAGCTTATTCCCATCTGGTTATGTGGCATCCCTGTGCAGCTGCTGGGGAGCAAAGAAAAAGGATAAAATAAGCTTTAAGAAACCAAGGCAGAAGTCCAAATGTGGGATGACACATGGCCAGGATGTGACCAGCTCGACTTTAGAGCCCCAGCAAGCTGGAAATTGAGAAAGGATCTTGGCAAATTGTGGGCTTTAGGCATTTAAGCACGGTCACCTCTATTTTTCATCTGCATCTTGGGTTTATAGCCTTCACTTAAAACCCCTTTTACAGTGTTTGAGGATAGCAATTCTAGACTGAGAAAAGCAAACTCTCAGAGATTTAATTTGCTCTTCTTTCTTTCTCTCTCTCTTTTTCCCTTGTAACACAGGTAATCTTCCTTATCCTTCTCCCTCCTTCTTCACACACTGGGGAGTCCCCAAAGCAATTCTGCTGGTTTACTAGTCTGCTCTACACTGCAATTTGGATTGGCAAACACTGTGCAGTAACAGACACTACCCAATATATATTTTTCTTCTGCAACATTCCCCCATCTATTTACTAATCATCTCAAATGTTTACAATTCAGTAAGAGGTCATAGAAATTTATTGAATCTCTCTCCTCTTTTTCTTCTTTTCCCTGTAAAAAGATGGTGTTTCAAGTTTCGCTTCTACCTTCCTCTGGTTTTCAGAATGTTTCTTCAGAGCTCTCATTATTTGCATCTCCTACTGACTTAATTTTTTTTTCTAGCCTTCAAGTCCTTGGCTTTCTTGCTGGCCCTTGCCTAGCCTTCCAGAGCTTGTGATGAAGCCTCATTTTGTGGAATTGCTGCCTGAGCTGTTGTCACAGCAGCAAAGAGCACGTCTAGATTCCTCTGTGGAAAGTAATTTGCTCCCCACCAGCACCTCAGCATTGCAGCCACAGCTGAGAAAGCCCTGGGGGAGCAGGATGACATTAGCAGGGAGAGGGACACAGCAGTGTGAACTCCATCAAGGGTGAAGACAACTCTTCCATAGCATTTTACTACAGGTTGTGCTCAGAAGAGACCTGATAAAACCCACCCAAGCTCTTGCTCTGGTCCATGGATCATACAGCCTTGTGAACCAAGTCCTGTAATTGGTTGCCATATGACCTTTTCCCCTTAGATATTTTATTTTATTTATTCACTTTACATACTGATCACAGCCTCTCTCCTCATCCCATCCCAGTCCCACCTTCATACCATTGCTCCCTTACCTTCTCTTCAGAGATTAAATGCCCCCCCCCAATAAGTACCAACTTCCCCTGGCATATCAAGCAGCAGCTGTACTAAATCATCCTCTCCCACTAAGTCCGGACAAAGCAGTTCAACTAGGGGAGAGGAACCCAAAGGCAGTCAACGGAGCCAGAGACAGCCCCTGATCCAATTGTAAGCTGACCCACATTGAAGATCAAGCCGCACATCTGCTACATATGTGTAGGAATCCTAGTTCCCTCGAATGCATGGTCTTTGGTTGGTGATTCAGTCCCTGTGATCCCCAGAGGGTCCAGGTTTGTTGACTCTGTAGGTCTTCTTGTAGTGTCCTTTATCCCTCTGGCTCCCTTACTTCTCCACATCCCCACTCTTCCACAAGACTTCCCGAGCTCTGCCTCTTGTTGGCTGTGGGTATCTGCATCTGTTTCCATCAGCTCCTGGATGAAGACTTTCAGAGGAGAGTTATGCTAGGCTTCTTTCTGCATCCATAGCATAATATCAATAGTAGTGTCAGGGGTTGGCTCTTGTCCATAGGATGGATCTACAATTGGGGCAGTCATTGGTTGGACATTCCCTCAATCTCTGCTCTACCATTATCCTGTCTTTTAATGAGAATTTTAATTTCTTACCCAGTGTTCTCTGACTCCTCATTTGTTCTTTCTTATACATAGATGATAAGATTACATATACATGAGATTTTCCTTGGTAATATTAGAGCCAAAGTATTTCTACTCTATTGTTGGGCTTGCCTTAGATAAAAATCTTCCCATATTACAGAAAAAAGTCTACCTATAAGTTTAGAATTAATTTGAATGTCTTTCTTATATGAACATTCCTATTTCCCACTTTAAAGGTACAATTCCATAATAAATTACCCACAAGTATCAGAAGAATTTCTTAGATATACTTTATGATCAATGAATAATTATTGGATGCACAAGTATAGATTTATCTGTAGAGTGACATCATGGATTTCAATTGGTAAATATCCACATTTTGTTCATACAGAATTGCACTACACTGACTTGATGAGATAAACTGGATACTATACTCACAGACAATTTATTTGAGTACAGTACCTTGTCTGGAAAACTTTTTCAATCTGCTTTTCCATAATTATAATGATGTGAAGGATGCATGTTGATGAGGAAATGAATACTAAGCCTGGGTCCTATGAAATGGAAAGGCTTCTCAATCCACATACCTGCACTTTCAAACTAAGAGCCTGGTAGTAAGACTGTTACTGCAGATACTACACTTTGCCCATAGTTGGTGCTGACTGTGGATGCTCCTTCCTTATGGCTAGATTTCATAGTAGATTTCATAGTTACTAGAAAGTGCTACACAGACACTGGCAAGGAGGTGGGAAGAATTGTCACTAGTTTTAAATACAGATGCAGACCATGATGTTTTCTGTTTTTACATAAGGTAATGAAATATATATTAAATCAGTGTTTCCCTTGCACTAACTTATTTCTTCCTATTAAGTAAATCCCCAATCCCAAGCTTTGAGGGGCTTCTATAGTAATATCCTTTCATTCTCACACTCAGGTTTGATTCTCCTTACTTGAAGGCACAAAATATGGAGCCCAGAGACCTGTGCTTGCTGGGCAAGTGTTGTTTCACTGACCTACATTATTGTTCCTGTCTTCATGGTTATTTTATGTTAGGAGCTTACTGTGTTGCCTAGACTGGCCTTAAACTCACTAATAGTTGAAGCATGCATCACAAACTTGTGATCCTCTGTCTCTGCCTCCTGCATGTTAAATGCACAGTACATCACCAACTTACTAGCTTTGGTCATGCCAGGTTAAAAGTATTTACTCAGCAAATAAAAATCGCTGGGCATTTTTATATTTGCCAATATATATATATATATATATATATATATATATATATATATATGGCATTATATGTCAATGATGTGACAGATATAATTACAACCCTTAGTGAAGTCATATTTTCATAAAAAATGTTGGTACTGATGAGATGCTTCAACTGGTAAAACATCTGGCATGCAAGCATAAGGACCCCAATTCATATCTCCAGCACCCTGTAAAAGTTGGATTCCAGTGTCTGCTCTGGGGTCCTTCTCCTCCAGTTGCTGACCAGGTGAGGTTTCAAAACCTCCCTCAAAAAAGATGACTTTGATCTTGGTTGACTGACAGAACTTGAGTGTATACACCAGAAAATATCATCCTGAGTGAGTGAAAATATCACAAAATACACACATGGTATGTACTCACTGATAAGTAGATATTAGGCAAAAAACTTGGAATATCTACAATACAACTCACAAACCTTATGAAGCCTATGAAGAAGGAAGACTAAAGTGTGGATGCTTCAGTCTTACTTGAAAGGAAGAACAAAATAATTACGGAAGGTAGAGGGAGGGAGGGATTTTGAGGGAGCAAAGAGGGGGAGGGAAAAGAGAGAGGCAGAATCAAGTGTGGAGGAGACAGGGGAGAAGTGCAGAGGATCAGGAAAATGAGTGGAAGTGTGTAACAGTGGATTGGGAACTTTGTTTAGTCACTAGAAAGTCCCAGATGCCAGGGATGCAAGAGGTTCCCAGGACTCATTGGGGACGACATTAGCTGAAATACCCAACAAAAGGGGAGATAGAACTTGTAGAGACCAAATGCAGTAGATCGGCATGACCCCTAATTGAGGGATAGGGCCATTACCCATCTCAAAAACATTAAGCGAGAATTGTTCCTGTCTAAAGGAAATGCAGGGACAAAGAGTGGAGCAGAGACTGAAGAAAAGATGATCCAGAAACAATTCTAGGTTCATATTTTTGAGATAGGTGAGTGGATCATAAAAGACATTCATAATTAACTCTAGAGGCTCTTGTCTTTGTAGAATGACTTTCCCATTTTCTTCTTCATTTTTTTTTCAATCACCTTCAATATTTGATATTGAAGTTCTAGGATCATTAATTAGCAACTTTGAGAGGAGTGTAGGTCATGGGTGCGAAACCAGAAGAGATCTGCATTTTTTTTCATGACTTTAGATCAACTGTTTCACTTAGCTTTTTAATAGCTCTGGTTTATGGCTCCAGCTGCATATGTAGCTAGCATAGGGTTGCTTTACCTGGCATCATTTGGAGGGGAGGCCCTTGGTCCTGTAGAGGCTCGATGCCCCAGCATAGGGGAATGCTAGGGCTGTGAGTTAAGAATGGGTGGGAGGGCAGGAGAGCACCCTCATAGAAGCAGGGGGAGGGAGACTGGGATAGGGGCTTTGCAAAAAGGAAACTGGGAAGGAGGACAATATTTGAAATGCAAATAAGTGAATTAACCAATAAAAAAGGAATATTAGGGTATTTTGGAAAAAGGTTCAAATGAATTGACAGGGGAATAAGAAGAGAAGGCAAATGAGGTGTGTCTGATCAAAACAGGCATGCATATCAAATTCCCCAAGAATAAACAATAGTGAAGAAGACAAAGAAGATGAAAGAACACAGTTTCTCCTCCTCAAGGAAGAAAGAGAAGTGGAGGAGTGGCATCGTGTTATTATCTGTGCTTCGGTATTACATGTACCTAGTTCTCAGGGATGTGTTTCCTTCAAGCAGAAGTCCTACAGAGATCCCTGGGAAAGTCAGCTAGAAAGCACTGGCTCTTGCTTACATTACAGTTCATGTTTGATATCTATTGTCAACTCAAATGATGCAGTGTGCTCCAGTAGAGAGAGGCAGGGCACAGCTCCAATAGTATGTCTTGCTGTGAACCTAGACCATACCTGGTGGGGTATGAAGCAGTTGCTGTTGTTTCTCCATAATGACACTGGTTATTGAACTTCAGTATTGTCTCCATCTATACTTCTTGAAAAGTGAAATGCTTGGATTTAAGACCTCAGTGCAAATAAATAAAATTTGCTCTCTCTAGAGTTAAACATTTGACACAAACACACACACACACACACACACACACACACACACACACACACACAAGGGGGGAGGCAACAGGGGTTTGTTCTTGTTGTTTTTTGGGTTTTTTATTTTTTATTTTTTGGTCTTTTTTTTTTTATGAAGGGGAAACTGGGAAAGGAGAAATCATATGACATGTAAATAAATAAAATATCTAATAAAAAACCCCAACAAAATAAAAACCTAGAACACCAACATAAAACACCAACATAAAAACAACAAACAAATAAACAAAACAAAAAAACACAACAAAAGAACTCCTTCTGTACTTCTTGATGAACACATGGATTCTTGTGTTTTATTCACATTTCAGCCTTGTTGTGGCACCAAGGACCAGAAGTGATTAATCTCACTTTAGGGAAAAGGAAAGGGATGCTGAAATGCTAATGCATCTAAACCTATGTGCTGAGAATTTTTCCCTATCAGGTTTGTTCGACTCTAGGTGACCATGGTATAAATCAGTACAGGTTGGCATTTAAATGACTGTCAAATAGATGATGAGAATGCGAAATCCTTACTAACTGAATTGAGGATCAAGTGGAAGAGATTGGAAAGCAAGGGTAAGAAGCAGCCCTTCAAGGGCCATGAACTTCTTTGAAAATGGCTAATCCTTATCTACCATCTGCCTCTTTCCTCAGTCAAACACGGTGAACGGTGAAGGCACTCAATTAATTGCATCAATTATATTAAAGCCATAAAGTATTATATTTCATTCTAAGGCAAAATTTAAAGCTCATATATAATCAGTAGTATCGCTTATCTTAATTATCATTATATATTTCCCCCTAGGCTATGGTGCAGTAGATATCAGTATAAAGTATTTTGTCTTTTATATTGTCTCTCTTCATAAAGTCTTCGGTGGCAGGCAGTGGATTGTACCACCCAACCTTCCTCTACATCTGTATCCAAAAACATGAGGCACAGATAGCCAACTGGGAACAATATGGGCACTTTAAACCTCAAAATCTTTTCCAAGTAACACATCTTTTCCAACAAAATATATTTTCTTACCTTTGCCAAACAATTCCAAAAACTAGGGACCAAGCAATCAAATATATCAGCCTGGGAATGGAGGTGGTGGTGATGATGGTGGTGGTGCTGGTATTCTTTCAAACATCCACAGTAAATGCTGTGAAATGTTGGGAAAATAATTATGTTATCTCATTAAAATGGGGATTTTTCCATATCTAACCATGCTTCACAGAAGAATCACATTATTTTGATTGAAAATAGGAGAAATGAATAGTAAATCAATAGATTGTTGAGTTTCAGAATAGGTGTACTTTTAAAATTAAATAAAACTTTAGGAGATTTTGTAAGCACAGATGCATAACTAACTAATAGGCTTAGAAGAGTATCTATGAGAAAAGGTCATTTTTCATTCAAAACTTGTGTCTTCCATAACCTGATAGAATCTCTGTTTAACCCTGTATTCTTTGAAATGGGTGTGCCAGCTCATGAAAAATTGTACAGTCTAAATATAAATATGAGGAAACCAGAAGTCTCTTCCCACTCCGAAAGACAGGGAAAGAAAAGTAGTGTCTCAAGGAGTCTTGTGCTCTGAGGACATCATTTTTCCCTACAAATACTAATGATGATACAAGAAGATTATGTGTGTGTGTGTGTGTGTGTGTGTGTGTGTGTGTGTGTCTGTCTCTGTCTACCACTCTATCACTGTCTGTGTGTGCACATGTATGTGTGCCTGTGCTCCATGCCTGTATGCTTGTATAGTATGTGGGATGTGCCCACCTGTGCAGGGGCATGTGGAGATGAGAGGCTGGCTTTATGATGTTTGCTTCAGTCAGTTCACTCCATCTTTTGAGATAGGGTTAATCATTCAAACTGGTAGGTGAACGTTTTGATAGACTGGATGCCCAGCAAGCCCATGCTTTCTACTTGGCTTTGCTGACTCCCAGCACTGAGGTTTTATACACATGGCTGTTGGGGATCAACTTACATCCTTACTTTACTGTTGAATCATCTCACTCTAGAAGCAGATTTTTTTGAGACAAGATATGAGCACCAGGCAAACACAAATTGGTTACCTTCCCCAATACCATAACTTTACTCAAACATAATTATAACTAAGAGACCATATCAAAGAGAAACAAGGAGAATTTAAACCATAAATTTATTAAACTTAAATACAAATTTATAAATAATCAAATTGACTTTTTTTATCTGAGACAGGACTATATGTTTATCAAAGGATGGAGGATTCCATCATTTGTTTATTAAGTAAATTTGAAAATCAAGGCTTTAACTTATCTATAAGTAAACAGAATAAATAAAAAGTATGTAAGCTAGATATTTACATAATATATTTTAAAATTGTTAATTTGGCTTGGAAAACCCACACATATTATTCTTGAGTTTTATACTATTGAGCTAGAAGGAATAAATAAATTAGTAAAGAATATCAGAAAGAAAAATTTATGGTAAAAGTGATAGAAATTCCAGAAGACAAAAATAAATAATACATACATAAATAAATAAAGGAATAAATAAAAAGAAAAAGAAAAATGATATAAATGAGATAAACATAGAATCTGAGCATTTGCCTTTCCCTATGATATTTATTGTGATTTTAATGTAAATGTCTCCTCCATCCTAAAGGTTTGGACTTGCTCCCTACTTGCTGGTCATATTATAGAAAGTTGTAGAAACTTTCAGAGACAGAGCTCAGCTGGAGGCAGTAGGTCCCCTGTAGTGGAACTATGGCAGAAAAGTATTTCTAGCTATTTTTTGTTACTCTGAGCTTTCTGTCTGCAAGGAAAAGACCACCTTTTATCTGCCATAATATTCTTCCCAAACATATGAAGATAAGACATCATGGACTAAACCCTAAGCCAAGCTCAATGCTTCCTTAAGTCTCTCTCTCTCTCTCTCTCTCTCTCTCTCTCTCTCTCTCT
>JADRCC010572850.1:7795-18871 GCA_019843855.1 Hylomyscus alleni | reverse complement strand
TTACATATGTGGCTGGAGCCATGAGTTCCACCATGTGTACTCTTTGGTTGGTGGTTTAGTCCCTGGACTTCTGGAGATATTAGTTGGTTCATATTGTTGTTCCTCCTATGGGCTTGCAAACCCCTTCAGCATCTTGGGTCCTTTCTCTAGCTCCTCCATTGGGGACATTGTGCTTTTTTATAAGAGATTTTTGTCACAGAAATGCAAAAGTAAATACAACAATGCTGTAAGGTCAGGTATATCAACTCTGATCTTAGGTTTGGTAGAAAGTTGTGTGTGGCAGGTTGATAGTGAAAGCAATATGCATTCAATATTCTTTTTTTAAAATATGTTTTTAATTAAAATATAATTCTATCAATTTCTCCCCTCCATTTCTTCCCTTTAGCCACTCCCAGTAACTCTCTCTTGAACCTGTCCCGTGTCTTCCCCACTCTGAAGTTGATAGCCTTTTTTTTCTTTTTATTGTTACATATGTGTGCATGCATGTATATGTGCATGTATGTGTGTGGGGGTATGTATATAAAACCTGCTGAGTCCATTTTTGCTGTTTGCATATATAGGCTTTCAAAGCTGACTTACTCTGCATTGAACAATCAACAGTGAGGCTCTTTTATAGGAGAAGCTAATTCTCCTCTTGTTCGTTTGTTTGTTGCCTAGGTATGGGACACTGCAGAATTTTCTCCTTTCCACATTATCATGTCTATTTATATTGCTGTTGATACTGTCTTGGTTATGTAGCCACTTCTATGAGAGACTGTTTCACTTCATGGCATTATCATTCTTTGCCATTTCTGGCCCCTATGTTCCATTTGTTTTTTTTTTATTATTATTATATTTTATCACATATAACATCTCTTCTAAGACATCGACACAATAATAATGACAGAGGAGGACAGGAAGGACAAGCAGGAAGAAGAGTGGGAGAGAGGGCAGGCAGGATGAAAGGGGAAATAAAGGAAGAAATTAATAGAAAGGGAGAATGTAATTCTGTGTTGATGATAAGTGGAAAGTTATTCCTAAATGAACTAGGAGCTTAAACATCATGCCTGTCTTATTAAAATGCTTTCTTCCCAACTCATTCCCTCAAAGTAAGGGACTCCACAGAATCAGCTCCAAAAGTAATTCTGAAGCATTGTTTAGTGGGGTTAAAAATCAATATCATTCAGTCAATCATATTTCAGGCCACTGCAAAGCTATGTTCTCTCTAATAAAGTAGGTCATCTTCTTCACAATGAGACAAGGCAAGTAGTCTTGGGTGGAGATAAGAAACAGTAATACACTGCAGTGTTTAGACCAATCAATGTAGCTCTCTAGCTCTAAAGCCACCAAATAAACAATTGATACCCTGCAGGCCCAGCACTTAAGGAAGCTCCAGGCAGCTACCAGGCCAGCCATTTATTTCCATCCCCAGATCCCTTTGGAACATCGTTAACACCAGGGAAGCATTAAGACTGCAAGTGGGATAGATTCACATCTGCCCGGTAATGGTGAGAGCTAATCTGTTTGGAACACCAGAGAGCTGCTTAGCATTTCTCTTTTGCTGATGGCATCACCCTCACCAGATTGACTCTAAACATCATTGCCAGAGGGCTTGCTTCTGCTTTGTTCTTCTCCATGGGAAAACTTTCATTTTTCCCTATGGAGAACTGGCAGAGATGGACTCTGTATTCCACCCACAGCTAATACATTTTCAAGTCATTTATTCTTCTCATGAAAAACGGGAAGCATGCTAACAGCGCACCTTTCAAGACAGACCCCCCAAAGCGACAGTCCAAATGGTGTCTTAATGCCTTCTTATATGGGTACTTAAATATACTATTCTATATCTTTTTGTGCATCCCCCAAAGCTAAATGTTTTGGATAAATAATGAAACTTAGTTTTTGTTTTTTGTTTTTTTTTTTTTGTTTTTTGATTATATTGTCAAGCTTGGTAAAGCTTTTAGCAGCTGTCAGAGTAAATTTATTATCAAAGATGTCGATATCCTTCTGTAATCCAGAAGGGAAAGTCCTGGTGATAGGTTTTATTTTGCCCTGCTACAGACTAAACATTGAGCACAATTAGGATGCAGAAGCAGAGTTGGCAATGTGGAACCTCCGACTGCCATCCATTATGTGGTAATGAATCAAAACAGATTGTCTGAAATTGCAACACTTGAAACTTCCCTTTAGTCACATAACCCAAACTACAGGCAGAAAAGAGCTATAACATCTGGAATTATAGATGCACATATTTTAAGATTAAAAAAAAAAAGCAGTGCCTTCCAGGAAAAATGGCAAACAAGATTCTGTTTTAGGATATGACTTTTGTTTAAATCATACAAAAATAGTTTTCAAACTTCAATGAAAATACAAAAAATAGAAAAACACCACTTTTTTTTTTAAGAGAGGATATTAATACCTTCATCTTTGTAGTCTGGAAAAATGCTCCAGGATTTCTAACAGGGATGAAAAGTTACCTAGTCCAGTGACTCTAAATTAAAACAGTTTCATGCATTTCAAAATTAAAATATCAAAACAATATACACACCATCATAGATTCATGGATACCTATTTGATACTCCTAATCATTACAAAAATATATTGTAAATAGTTAATTTGTAGACATATTCAGCCTGTATGTGCTTAATGAGATATAAATTTTTAAAATGCAAACATTGGCAAAAGTATCTAGAACATCCATACACATGTAAATACTCAGGGGAAATTATTTGTGGGAGGCATAAAATAATTTATGGAAAAACTTGTCAAATGTGTGTATGTGTGTGTGTGTGTGTGTGTGTGTGTGTGTGTATACACATATAATTTTAACAGATTTAAATTGATAGTATAAAGATATATGAGGTGATTTGAACTCTTGAAATATGATAATGGTTGCTGTAGAATTGTAATTTAGTTTAGTGTCACCAAAATATGATCTACAGGATAAATCCAGCCTGCTACCTGTTTTGGTAAAGTTTTATTATGACCCATTCATTTATACTTTGTCAGTGGTTGCTTCTGTGCTATAAAACTGAGCCAAGTAGTTGCTGTAGAGACCATATGGCTGACAAAATTGGGTACATCCATGATATAGCCCTTTGAGAAACAGAGCTTGCCAGGTCTCATTGTGAGTGGTTTAATAGGCTAGATGAATACAAAGCCCTGCTCTGATGAGCACCCAAGATATGTTAGTTTATCTGTTTCTCAGTTTCCTCTTCTCCCCTCCCTCTCAGTTTGTTGCCTTGGTTTTGGAGCTGAGTGTGGTCTTAAATTTCTGATCCTTCTATCTCCTCTTCTCTATGCTAAGGATTCACCAAGACAACCAATTTTTGCAGTGTTGGGATCAAAACCAGGACTTCATGCATGCTAACAAACAGTCCACTAATTGAGTTATGATGCTGGGCTACTCTCATCTCTAAAATGAATAAAAAAAAAAAAGTAAATTGACCAACTAGGCTTAATGAATTCCAAGAATTCACTACATAGTCCATTAGCACAATGTCTGTCTGTAGTAAAGTAAAACATAGATTACCTGATCAAGAGTTAGCAGGTTCTTATGAAAATCACTACTTAAACTTTAGAGATTCTCAATGAAATGATGGGTTTTCAGTTTTAATTATTATTTTACTATTACAGTTAATTGTGTGGGTATGTGTCTTAGTTAAGATTTCTATTACTGTGATGAAATACCATGATGAAAAACAGTTTGAGGAGAAAGGAGGGTGTTCTAGCGTACTGTTCCATGTCATGTTTTTCTCTCTTTGAAGGAAGTCTGGAAAGAAAGTTAAACATGGCAGAGACCTGGAGGCAGGCGGTGATGCAGAGGCCATGAAGGTATGCTGCTTACTGCCTGCTTTCTTTTAGATCTCCAGACCACGAACTCAGGGATGGCACCATCCTCCATGCTCTGGGCCCTCCCACATCAACATTAATTAAGAAAAGAGTCTACAGGTTGTCTGCTTAAAGCCTAGTCATGTGGAGGCATTTTGTCAATTGAGGATTACTCTTCTCTCTAACTATCGCTTGTGGCAAGTTAACACAAAACTGGTAAGCACATCGTGTACATGTACATGTAAAATTCAAGAGGTTTCCAACAACCTGTAGGAGCTAGTGCGCTCCTTCTAACAGCTGGGTCTCAGTGAGCAATTTTAACTGTAGAGTCATCTTGGCCATTCTTCAGCTATATAATTCTTTAGAATTTCAGATGTGGAAGAGCTTATGGCTTCATATAAGATGACTGATTGGGGGGAAAATGTGATCAGACTGAGTCACCTACTCCATCAGTCAGAGTCCACAAAGGGGAACGTACTACATTCCATATCTCTACAAAGATAAGTAGACCCAAGAGTTTAGTTAAGTGTTGTATATTAAAAAATTAAAATATTGAATACCATTATAAATAGTAATTGATCCTTATGTTAGGTACATTTCTCATTCCCTGGGGTCTACTTTCTTTTTGTATTGAAAACAGATACTTTAAAAATGCAATATATTCTCTGGTTGATTATTGCTCTCCCTTCCATAGGTTTTCCCAGATCTCCACTTCCCCATCTACCAAATCCTCACCCTTTCTGTCTTTTTTTTCTAGTGTACAATGAATAATAGATAGATAAAATAAAAATTAAAAACAAACTGGAATAAGACAAAGCAAACAGGAAAAGAGCCAAACAAAAAGCTCAGGAAACACATACACATGCAGAGACACACATGTTTGCATACAGAAAAGTATCATAAAACCTCCAATCAGGAAATTATAGTTTATGCATAATGGATCTGTAAGGAAAAAAATAATCAAACTCTGCATAAATTATTATGCAGACAAAGAACTTCTAAAGATGCCATTGACTTAGTTTTGTGTTGGCTATCTCCTGCTGGGTCTTTGGTTTGCTTACCAAGTGAGTATTCACTGAAGAAAAGTATCCTTTCATGTGCAAGAAGCTATTAGTTATAGATAGATTCTGAGTTAGGGATGTGAGCTTGTATGTACCCACTTCCCTTCTCAGCCCCGACACTGCATCTGGCTTGGCCTATGCAGGCCCTATGCATGCTGACACAGGCTCTGTGAGTTCATATGTGCATTAGTCGTGCTGTGTTTAGAGAGCCTTGTTTACTTGGTATCCTCTATATGCTCTGTCTTTTACAATATTTCTGTCCCCTCTCCTGTAGGGTATCCTTACCCTTGAGGGGAAGCATTTGATGGACATATCCCAATTCAGTTTGGGTGTTCCAAGGTCTTTTGCTTTCTGCATATTGTCTAGTTGTGGATCTCTGTATTTGTTTTCATATACTGTAGAAGGAAACTTCATTAATGAAGGCTGAGTGAAGCAATGGTCTATGGATATAGCAACGTGTCATTCGGAGTCATTTTATAGGTATATTTCTTTATTAGAATTGTAGTATTTGTTTTTTCTCTAGATCCTTGACCTATCTAGCCTCAAATTCTTGGTTATCTTAGCAGTGTCAGGGATGAATTCAAAATCATAAACTAGGCTTTAAATTCAACCAGTTGTTGGTTGGTTACTTCCACAAGCTATGTGCCAACAGAACATGACTATGTCTTATAGGTAGGTTGCCATTATAGATCTAAAAGTTTAAAACTGTGTTAGTGTTTACCTTTCTCTTCTGGTGGTGTTCAGGCTACCTTCAGTACTACAATAATAATCAGCAGGGGTGAAGATTTTTGGTAGGTACTAGCTAGACTTCTCTGTGTTTAAAGAGTTGTATAAGTGTTGTCTTCAGTAATAGGGTTTTACCATCAGTTTGTGGAGATTAATCAATAGTTGTTGGGTTGTTTGGGAGTTCCTAAAGGGCCGCTTTGGTCAATAACTCAACTAAATGTAACTAATCCTGGAACCAGCCACTTCATTTCCTTATGAAATATGTCTGGTTGGCAATTTCCTAAGGTGGACCACATTTACATCAGCCTTGGTAACAACCACCTTTTCCTTGTCCACACACTCCATGTTACTTCTGGATTCACACAATACTTTCTGCCTGACATAAGACTTTTTCTATTTTCATTAAATACACTGTAAGATTTTCTTCACTTGTATTCTTTAAGAGTTTCTCTTAATTACCTGTGTAATAATATCCTTTCTGTATAATCTCATTATATTTTGTGAAAATACTCTTATCATTGAAAATGTCATTCTTTATTCTTATGGGCATAACAACTGATTGAAAAAGATTATTGTAGTTAGGGTTCCATTGCTGTGAAGGGACAACATGACCAAGATAAATATTTCAAAGGCAAATATTGAATTAGGGCTTGTTTACAGTTTCAGAGTTTTAGTCAGTTATCATCCTAGTGGAAAGTATGTCATCATGCAGACAGATTTGGTGCTGGAGGAGCCAAGAATTCTACACCTCGATCCTAAGGTGGTCAGGAGGAGGCTGTATTCCAAAACTAGGAGGAGATGCTCATCCCACACTGTGTAGAGCTTCATCTTCTGAAACTTCAAAGCCTGCCGACAAGGTGACACACTTTCTTCAACAAGGCCCTGCCTCCTCCAAACAAGGCCATACTTTCTAGTATTGTCATTCTCTATGGCTGAACATTCAAACACATGAATCTACAGGGGTATAACCTATTTAAACTACCACATCAGACATAAGACTCAAGTTTTGTCCTGCATTCAAATTTTAGTACAGAAAATACAGTGTCTGCCATGCTATATGTCAACTGAAAGCATACAGAGCTGGTGCCCATTTGTTTTGTTTTGTTTTGTTTTTTTGTTTGTTTTTATATTTGGCAATTCTCAGTCAAGTTTCAGAGACAGGCAGAACTGTTAATGGTGATCACCAAATATGTTGAGTTACCTACTGAAAATGTAAGACAATTATCCTTTATTGGAGCCCAAGAGATGCTGGGAAAACAGGAATGATGGATCACAATGAGTTGGGAAGTACTCACGTCCTCAAATCTGCTATGGTATCAGTATAAGAAAGGTCTTGGGAATTAATCCATGTACTTATACACTATTTAAGTTCTCAGTGATAATGGCTTTCTAATTAACTCCCTTACTTTCTTTCATGGATACCTGGGCTACAACTCCTTAAACAACCTTGAGCCTATTTAATTTGCTTCAGTTCACTTCTTTAGAGTTCTAGAAATGTCATGCTCTGTGGAGCTGTAAATCCTGGAGCAAACAATCCCCTGGATGACCAGGGTAATTACATCTACATTCCTATTCTGCAGCTTCTCCCATGCAAGTCAGTAGAGAATTATGTTGTACTAGGCAAATTTCATCAACATTTGCATAGAAATTACCTTTCTGTTAACTTTTTCAAAAATATGGTCAAAGACAAGCTCTTCTGTAGAAGGTAACTACAAGGAAGGATAAAATATGAGAAGTCAATTTTAGTGATTATTTGTATGTACCTGGTTCTGTGATGGACACATTTACATATATCATTGTATATTATCCTTGAAAGAGGTCCTTGATATAAACTTTTTATTATTTTCTTTATAAAATTAGAGACTCTATAGCCAAGAAAATTGGACTAACCTAACCTGGAAAGGCATATTTTTCCTCATTTTTTATACATGTATTGAAACATCACCTTAAAAACTCTGCAAATTATGACATTTCTACTTTAAAAAAGCAATAATCAATTAAAGTTATGATAGACCAAACCAATGTAAATAAAGTAAGTACAAAATCAAATAATTTTAAAAACTCAGACACTCAAAACCATAATTTTACTGTGTCCAAAATTGCTGGACAGCCAAAGCCTACAGAACAGGGAATTATAACCCATCAACAGGAGGAAAATATGGTAAAATACACATAAATGACAACTACAGTGAGAGGAACAGACAAGAAGATTGAATGAGTTGGTATAGTCATGTTCAGTGAAGGAACATAATCATAAAGAATCATGAGTGGAATGAGAAGGAAGGAAAAATCAAGAGAAGAATCAGCCAATGAGTTCAGAGCAGGTCAGAGGGTGAGGGCACTATAGGAGTTCTTATGAAAACTTAAAGAACTGATACAAAGTGTGATATGAGAAAATCTGGGACAGAAAATGGTAGGGAAAGAGGATAAACAGAATCTAGTGAATCGTTGGACTGTTTTTCCTGTAGAAAAACTCATACTTGTTTACTGAAGAATGTGCTCCTTTTGTCTCTACATAGTAGTCATCATAAAAGCTAGTGGTTTAATGTAACAATGTCTTTCTTTTTTCTTCTTTTTCATTGTAAATAATTTGTTACCTCATATAATATATCCTGACCACAGTTACCTCTTTCTCCACTCTTCTCTGCTATCCTCCACCTCCCCTGTCCCAAAAATCCACTCCCCCTCTATTTTCTCTTTAGAAAAGACAATTGTGTGGAACAATGGAATCAGTCCTTTACTGATGGTGGGAGTGCAAACTTGTACAGCCATCATGGAAATAATATGATATTCCTAAAAAAAAAAAAATGGGCATTGATCTACCTCAAGACCCAGCTATATCACTCTTGGGCATATACTCAAAGGACAAACCATGTCCTTAATGATTAAATGTGATGCCATACAACTTTTGATTCTATACCCGGACTATGTTTTTTTCACACATTTGACTACCATATAGTTAGTTGGGTTAAATGATCTGAGATAGTCTCATTCAGATGCCTATTTGTTAGTGACAGACCTTGCCAAAACTGTGTCTTGCTCAAATGCTATGTTTGCATTATCACAAGACAGCTGAGATGTTCTTGCTTTTCAGAGAGCATTTTATTCTGTAGCACATACTGGCCAGACTTGCAAAGTCTTTCTTTGACCTTATAATTGATGGAATTGTGGTTATGCACTTACACACTCATTAAAGAGTTAGCTTTTCAAATCAGCAGAAGATACAGCAAATGTAATAAATGTAGACTTTTCACAGGTTGTCTATATAAAATATCCTTATGTCTAATTAGTCAAAGAAAGTCACATGACCCAGGTAGAGGTGGAAATGGAACTCTGTACCCATAACTGTTTCTTATGCCTTTTGGGGCTCTTTTCCTTATTTTTTTTTCATTTTGTCCTATAATGATGCCTTTGGTTTTGTTCTTATATTATACACTGTATTTATTATACTATGTTATTATCTCTAAAATTTAGTTTCTTTACTAAGAAGAGAAGGAAAAGGAGTGGATCTCCATGGGAGGGGAGGTAAGGAGGAACTGGGAGATGTAGAAGGATGGGAAATTTTAAACATCAAGTATTATATAAGAAAATAAATCTATTTTTAATTTAAGAAGAGACCCTAAGAACACAACAGAACTAAGATTCATTAGAAGGAATTCCTTTGAGTTACAACACGCTATCAAAGGAAGCATTCTGAAGACTTAGGAGGAAAATGACTAATGTCTCACAAAGTCCTCCAAACCCCTACTTAGAGCCCTTCAGTTCCCAGCATTACATAAGTACTAAAGACCTTTTTAGTAGAAGAGAGTCTTCTACCTGTAGAGCTATCTGCAGGATCCAAGGAGGTTAACTTCCTGTATCCTCACCCATGCCGACATGGGTTTTTTGAGTAATTCATATCCCTATAAGTAAGCCCAAATAAACTCATTAGCCAAGTTAGACTTCAGATAGAATGACTCTGTCCTCTAAGGCAAACAGATGTTCATCACATCTATGTGGGGAAAGTCTCACACAACAGTAGCAAATGGCTGAACTGGAAACTAAGCCCACATCAGTCTGACTCTGAAATGTTACACTTTAAGTAATAGATTATAAAATCTACACATTAACGCAGCATAACACAAGTGCTTAAATTATTCATGGTTGTATTGAATCACAGTGTATAGCATGGTTCTAGCAGTACCTGATTTACATAATTTCTTTAATTAATATGAGCTTTTATTAAATGATATTAAGTATTACTCAGAGTCATTTTAACTAGTAGGTATTTAGCAATTATCTACTAAATTGCCTTGAAAATAAATGGCTTAATTCTTTTAAAACTTTCGTTTTTCCTCAGTAACTTATTAGCTTTCCACTTTATAAAAGCATGTCTCCTAAGGTACTACCTTTGCATAGAACATTAAATGTTTCAAAGTTTGCTTTTATTTTTATTTGTGTGTATGTATGTGTATATGAACATGTGCACAGGCATGCTTCATCTGTATCAGTACCTATAGAGGCTAGAAGAAAACTTCAGATTCACTTGTGAGTTGTTTGACACAGGTGCCGGGAATTGAACTCTGATCCTCCATTAGAGCTGCAAGCCCTGTTAATCACTGAGCTGTATCTCTAGCCATGGATAGTATACTAAAGACAATAAAGGCTACATGAAGAGATGAATGTCTCTTAATCTACGCTGTAATGAAATATATACCCCGGAATACTCTAGACTTGTTATCATGCATGTTTGCTTCTAATCACACAAGCTGTAAACATTGCATGTACTGCTCTTCCATTTCAAAATTCCAGATATCTGTAGGTCATTGCATATTTTATAAACTATATATAGTATAAATGCTTCAGGAAAGGAAAGGGGGCTAGATAATGCTACAGAGTGATTAAAAAAATTCAGACTAAGGAAAGTTTTCATTACTTCTGATATCCATTGTGTTAGAATGTAGACACAAATGAGCCACAGTTGGATGTTTGCACAGTTATTTACTAAGTTCAACAATTTGTGGAACAGAATATCAGTGCTTGAAAGACTTCAGATTCAGTCAATATTCATATATCTAAAATTTTATCATCTGCTAACACTCCTTATTTACAAAGAAATAAGAGTACCCAGTTAAAGGAAGTAAGATACTCTGATTTCAATGGGAAACTGAGTTGATTAACCATTTTAAAACATTTTTATTTGGAATTTTATGCAGTATAACGGGTAGTTCTTGGATTATACCAGAAATATGAATCGTGTTAAATTAAGTATTTAGTTTTTGGGTTGAATTCTAGGTCTTGTTGCTGGTATGTGAGACTGTTAGGGACAGAGATACTTACCTACTTATAAGACACAAATTGCCTTACATTCATGAAGTTGTAAGCAATCTACCAAAATAATCCTGACTAGATAAAAGGAACTTTCTTTCTTTCTTTCTTTCTTTCTTTCTTTCTTTCTTTCTTTCTTTCTTTCTTTCTTTTTTTTTTTTTTTTTTTTTTG
>JADRCC010572849.1:0-19228 GCA_019843855.1 Hylomyscus alleni | reverse complement strand
TAATAATAATAATAATAATAATAATAATAATAATAATAATAATGCTATTTATTAATATATACACAATAGAGGACACTATTTTGGGGCCAGGCCTCTACATATGCTTCAGAGGACCTTCTACCATTGCTTGAATTAAAAATCCCACAATTGATCTTGTCTTCTAGAGTAATTATTCCTGTTTACCATGTTCATGGCCATATGGACTAGGTATCACATTGCTCAAATTTAAAATGAAATGTCAATGTCATATTCAGATGCTCTTACAATTATTCCCATTCCTTCAAAACATGCTATTTATACTTGAATGTAGGGAGCAAGGCAATCCTTATTTGATTGTCCTTGCATTCATCAGGCATGGCTGTTTACCATCCCTCTGACTCATTCAGTGATACGTCTGTTATCTTTTATGCCAACAAAATTCACACTACTACAACCAGTGTTAATGTGGAAACAAAGGAACATCCTGATATTATATAACAGTTATAATAATACATTTGCATCATGAGGTTTTCATCTCCAGTTTCCATTTTGGGGTCATTATTTCCAGCATTCATCATTTTGAAATTCTTGTAGAGTTGCTTCTTGCCCATATCTTCTGACTACTTACATGATGCCAATGGTTTCCAAAATCTTGTTATATGGCTCTTTTTCTCTTATTTACTCTATACTTCCTACTTAGAGGAGCCATAAGAGAGAACTGTTTTCCAATAATCTGATATCTGTACATCAGTTACAGCATTAAACACAAAATAGAATTCTTCCATTTTAAGTATGTTTTATTCTTAATTTTACTTTAAGTGTCTAATTCTTTCTGTTGAAATGACTTTTTATGTTCTCTCTGCTGAGTGTGCATCACATTCTTGCTATGCAGATATGAAATCTTGCTATTGGATCCCAAAGCCCACCTCAGATCCTCTCACTCCTGTCACTCGTGGGTGTGTGCCATCAGTGCACCAATGCTGTGTCTGAGATGATTGTTTTGAGACTGCTCTATCAAGCTCCTTGGGTTTACACGGGATTACCATAACCAATTCTTGTATTTATTATTAAGCTCTCTGCGCAGATAAAGAATCCACACAAATCTGCACGTAAGATTCCCATCAACTCCTTTTCCTTAATTAGAAAACCTTTTCTAACAGGATGCCTAAGTGCTATTTTGGACCACAAAATTCTCAAGTGACCAAGCTTCACATTTAAGAATTTGGCACATATTACTTTCTCCCTCATAAATACCTCACCCTCCAATGTTTTTCCAGATATGTATTACTGAATAAATACAACCACAAATTCAGTGACCTTAAATTATCACCACCTTTAAATATCAAAATCTAGGCTAGAATCAGCTGATCAGTTCTTTTCCACACTGAAGGTAATAGTATACTAGAAGGCAAATGATTAGTGTGTGGATGTGGTTCAGTCCAGAGACCACAGCTATAATTGGGGAAAGGGCTGCCTTAGTTGGATCATGGTCCCTATCTTCTAATAGTTAGGACTTACCTCTAGAACACTACTAGCATCAGTATAAAGTATTCAGCAAGATCAGTCATGGAAAGCAATCTTTGAAAGTACTGGGATGCTGGAAATTTCACTTCTACTATTTTTAATGGTCAAGACTATCAGCATATCCCAGTATTCAGAATGTGAAAACATAAACTTTACTGCTTGGTTAAAAAAAAGTCAACTAATTTGTGGACAATTTTATTTAGTCACAATTTCTAGTAGATTCCTCTTCCAACTTCCATATTTTAGAAGTATCTGCTCTTCACCATACCTAGAAGGCAATTTCAGCTTCATGCGCCTGTGTGTGTTCATCTACTTAACATTGTTATTTAGTTTTAGAATATATTTTGTGTTGTTTGCTTTTTCCTAAATTACATATTTGAAATATAGTTCCTTGAAAAGAACAAACAGGAAGAGAATGAGTCTCTGTTTTACTAACCCAGTGTAGAACATGACTAGTAATCTAGAAGGCAGTCTTTCTGTAGATGTAGTTTGAATAAGTATATTTTCTAGTAATTGACATAAATCAATATTTTATTAAAATGGTTCATACAATAACAGAGCAGTGAGTGCATCTTTTAGAAAAACACACATAAGAAGAAGTAGAAAATTCAGTTGTCACAAGCCTGGTGCAAGTCACTTCTCAAAAGGGAACAGGATGTATTTATGAAAGGTAGATTGCACAGAGCAGGTCTCTGTGCCTTCACACAAGCTGGTCTCCTCACAGAGGAGATATTAGCTTGGCTCTGAGAGCTATATTTTGAGCAAGACAGAGAACAACATGAGACTATGACAGTGTACCATCTGAAGCACTTGAGGGAACTTGGAATGCTTAGCTTCTCAAAGCCTGGGGGACAAATATAATTGATATCTTCAAGTGCTGAGCAGCTGTCACACTCAAGATTATGTCCTCTGTTTTCCTAAAGAAGTCTGATTAATCACATGTCAAAGATGAATTTCACAATTAAAATGACACTTTGATTACTCTAAGGAGGAAAAAGATTTAGAATCTTTCTGCTGGCATTTCCTTAGGTTCCGAATTTTACTCCATTATCTCACACGTCAGTGTGTATATTTGGAGATTTCTTGTAATTTTTGGTGAAGCAATTACATTTACTTTTGGTAATAATAAGAGAGTCAATTAGATTCCCCTCTTTGTTTCATCATAATCATTTATTCACTGTGTTTTAGCTGTACTTGAAGCACCTAGACACCGTCAGGGCTCACACATACAGTAATGAGGAAAGCCACGATGGATGATGGATACATTTGCTTTGGTTTCTTGTTGCAGAAAGCACCCTGGAACTGAGAATATAACTCAGCAAATTCTTTAACAATAAGTAATAGTGCATTGTTGTACTTACAGAGGATTCAGGTTCAATTCCCAGTAACAACATGATGGTTTATAGCCATAAGGGACCCCATTCCTGGCACCCTACAGGCGTGTACATACAGGTTTGCAGGCAAAACACTCATACACATAAAATAGAATAAAAATATTTAAAAATTATGAAACCAATGAAATCTGTTACATAGTTTGTCACCCTGATCTAAAACATATATTTTTTTATATTTTAAAGTGATATTTAGCACATGTGGTGGTTAATATTTTCAACCTGACAGTATCTACAAAAACCTAAAAGAAAAGCCTATGGCCATGCATGTTTGTAAGGGATTAGATATTTTTAACTGAAGAGGTGGCACTACTTACCTCAACTGTTGCTGACACCATTGTGTATGCCGGGGGTTGGGGGAATGGTTTGAATAATAAAGAGAAAATAGACTGGGGACGAGCATTCCTTTCTCTCTGCTTTATATCTACAGATATGGTATGACCAGTAGACTCATACTCCAGCGCCATGGCTGCTATACCATCAGACTATCTTGTAGGCTCAAAATATTTTAAAACCTACCTTTACTAAGTGTTCACAAAAGCTTTGACCCCCTTCTAGCCCACTGTTCAAAGGTAGGGAAAGAAAGACAGAAAACAGGACAAGGGATGAGGACCTGTTTAGAAGCAATTCGTTGGGGCGATTCCAGTCTCGGTCAGGATACCAGCAGTTCAGGTCAGTTGAGTCAAGACACCAAACACAAATTAGCAGCAATGGCACAATCCAGCAGAAACAGCCAGGCCTTTGCTGAATTGGCTCGAGACAGGAGGAGCAACCAGGAGCAGGCAGGATACCAGGAGAAGCTCTCTGCAGTGCCTCTCTCAGTGAACTGAGTATCAGCAAAGATGAAGATGAAGACACAATACCAATGGAGTGTTGCAAGGTTAGCCGCGCAAGTGTGCCATCATTGTCTCTTGCATCCTATTGATGCTTTCTCCGAACATCACGTGTCCTCCCACAGATCTTGCATCAGCAAAAGACCATGTAATCTGTCTTAGCAAAACACCAGGTGAGTCTGTACCACATGACATATCCAGAAACTTCCACTTCGCTGTGTCCCCTGAGAGAGTGAGTCATAACAAGCATTTTCTTCCTTAATTTTCTTTTGTAATGAATCTCGTGTGATCAAGTAATCAAACCCTGCAAATTGTTGCTTAATCAATCACTTGCAAAATGGCACACACTTCCTGAAAGCTCATATTCAAGTTTACAACGCAGTTATATTTAACTTTTAAATTATGTTCTGTCAGCATTATGTTCAGGTGATATTTCCTTATCCTGAAAGAAACTTAAGAATTTGCTAATTTTGTCAGATGGAAGTTAATCCTGTGGAGGTACTAACAGGAATCAGTGGCTTGTGAGAAATGAATTTTGCTTCAATGTGAACCTCTAAGAGTGTTAAAAAAAACATTTTAAAACACTCTAACACTGTACGGTTATTTACGAATCTTTTAAAATGTATTCTTTGAATGATTTTTCAGTTCTACACAATTAAATTGTTGCAAATCTGATGACTATATGTCCTCTGAAATGTGGTATACCACAGCTGTTGACATGAAAGAATAGTTAAGATGTTATGTCCCTTCTCACATGACAAAATTGGGAACCTATTCACATTTAGGCATCTTTTTATAGCACTAGTGATTGTTCTTTTTAGAAATTTCTTTGAAGATCATAACATAATTTCTTGGAATGACAGAACACGATAATAGAAATAATAAGTGTGGATGAAAAGCATGTAATAAAATACTCTGTATAAAGTAGACATTAATAGGAAGTTGGAATTCAAAATGATTTAACACTTTTTAGCTTTTATTTACCTTTCTAAAAAAGAGATCCTACCAATATAATTAAGACAGCATTATATCCTGTGATATAGTTGTGCTGTGCATTCTTCGTGAGTTCTTAATGTCTGACAAAACCAACATATTTAAATATCATTTTTAATAACAAAACAAAAATAACAATGGTATTTAAGATCCCTCCAGTTTGCAAGTATCAACTTGCTACACAAATAGAAGTGTCACTTCTATTTCATAGTCCAAAATTCCAATTGTTGCATTTATTTTACTTCATTTTTATTTATAAAGCAGCCTCAAGTTTGCTTACTTGGGTAAAGAAATAATTATTGGTTAATTTAATTCACCCAATGTTCTGTATGAGTTAAGAAATATTCTTTAATATTTTTATTAATTATGTTGCTTATTCTTTTTATTGACATATAAGTTGATTAGAACAAATAGTTTGTTCAGTCTGGATTTAGTCTATTTATGTTATTTATTTTCTCTGCTATGAAGTTATGTATCAGCCTAGTATTCATGCTACAATTACTAGAGATTGTAGCAATACTATTTGATTTAAGGAGGTGAAATGGCAAGATTGGACCCAGAGTCTGAGTCCTCTGTGTTTACATACCCACTGCTAATGTACCAATTACATTTACCATTATATATTATTTATTTGCTTTATAAAGTAAGTACTAAAAATCACATTTATATTAAAATAAAATCTTTCTTCATTCCTTTGCTTTACTTTTATCCATTTGTCCTTAAACTGAAAATTATTAAATAACATTACCAAAATATTTGTTTTCTTAACCATGACTTTTACGTTCTGTTTATCTATTCTTAAGCTTCGAAAACACCAGCACTAGTATTACTAATGTGACCGTGTTAACTAGTAACATTTTGTCAATGTGACTGTGTTAACTAGTAACATTTTGTCAATGTGACCATGTTAACTAGTAACATTTTGTCAATGTGACCTTGTTAACTAGTAACATTTTTTGGGGGGGGGTTTCGAGACAGGGTTTCTCTGTGTAGCCTTTGTTGTCCTGGAACTCACTCTGTAGACCAGGCTGGCCTCGAACTCAGAAATCCGCCTGCCTCTGCCTCCCAAGTGCTTCTAGGCAGACATGGTTGGTTGCCTGCTCTCCCAATGGTGGCCTTCTTCTGGCAGGCTGGAGAACATTTTCAATGCAGAGTTTATGTGACGGAAATGGTCACCAGGAAACGACTTGACAAATTGCACCCAGCTGTGTTTGTGGTATGGACTCAGCTTCCTAAACCACCATATTCTGTAACCGCATGGTATTCCTTCTCTCATCACAGATCCATACACTCTTCCATGTTATCATACATGAAATTCCTATGAAACCATGAACACAAATGAATCTTTCATCCCATAACATGAATGATCTTCTAATAAAATTACTGAATACTTTTGAGATATATTTTCATTTTTTTCAACCATGTATGTCTACTCCAGTAAAGGTATTTGGTAAAACTAATGTGTTTGGTGGCCATTATAACCATCATGTAATTAAATGATAAATAATGTATTAGTTTGCTTCCATCTTAAGTTTTCCATTTTAAGGAAATCATCACTAATTTTGCTCTATAATTCCTAAAAAAAGTCATGTACCTAAATTTTAATATGAGCACAAAGATAGAGTGGTAAGACTTTGTTTTGTTTCTTATACCATATATTTTTAATACTCTGTAGTTAAAAATTTCATTGATTTTTTTTTACTAATAGTTTTCTTGAAAACCATAAACACTATTATACATATGTAATGCATTCTGTGTTCTTAAGTATAATACTGAAGTCATGCTAGTGTATGAGTTAACATATTTTAAGACTCATCTATAATCATACACAAAAATCTTCCTATTTCACCCTCAAGATGTGTAGCAGTCCAGTTTTCCTGTCATGAATATTTAGTTTATTTTGGACAAAGAAAATAAATATATACATTGTATATTTTATATATTATAAATATATGTAGAGAGAAACATAATATAACATATAACTTAAATATTTATATATTATATATATGTTATATTGTTATACAATATGTATCAAATATTGCATGTATTATATTTCAATACATGTTTTAGATAAATTTTAGGAAACTTCCAAGGAGAAGTTGCTACATAGAGAAATTTTGTTCCTAGCTTATAAGCAGTTCTTATAAACAATATGACTGGACACAAAGTGAATATGTGCCTTGTAACCACATATAGTCTGTTCTTAATATTTTAATATCCCATTATTTTGAAAAGGAACAATCAGTTCATCATGCTTAGAGGTAACAAATAATTCTGTTGAAAATGTTGTACACAGGCTACTATTCCTGCCACAAATTCAAATAACATTATTGACATCAGGTGCTCAATACTTATGTGACTTTGATGATAATACTGATTTTTAAGTGGAATTAATTATTTGGCCATTTTTCCCCTGGCAAACATTTCTCTATTGATAGTTCTTCATGAAATATGGATTAACAATCTATTTGGCTTCAGAGGGTCTGCAACTATAAGAAAACTTTAATGAACGGAGGCCTCCTGCATGATAGAGCTCAGTCAACTTGAAGTTCATAACAGTATATTTTGCTGAGGTCTAAAAGTGAAGTCTAGTATAAAATGTTGATTTTGTCTTCTCAATCACATATACAAAGATCAGAACGCAGGGCTTGCCTTCTTCACAACTGAGTGGCAAAGCTTCCAGGATGGTCATAACCACATTTGCAATGTTAATAATACAAGTGCTCCCATCATTGTTAGATAACCATGTTATACTTTGTCCATCTGGGTCAGGACCTATTTCTTTGAGAACCATTTCAGAACACCAGAGTCACTGGAGGGTTAAGGAGTGTGGATGACAGCAGTTAACTAACACAAAGCACCTGTCAGATGTCCAGCTGGCTTACACATAACAGAACATAAGGCTGACTGGCTCTCTGCCCAGAGATTCTAACATATCCTGAAGGGTGCCATATTGACAATTATGGATATGCAAAATTGTTCACACATATAAGGTGAAGAGCTGACTTATTTTGAGCACATGTCTTTATGCAATTTATTGGATGGCATATGGGGTCATGTTGAAGCCGAGTCCCTGGGGGCAAGATTGCTGTAGCAACCAACTGGTTCTAAATCATAGTTGCTGTTCAAATACATTGAAAATTATCCTTCTAGGTTTTAACCATGGTTTACTCTGAAAGGTTAGGAGAAATGTAAATTACTATGTCTATAATTAATAGCTGGGAGAGAGATTATAAAACAACCATGCATGTTTGATGGTGATACACTGTTAAATAATATAAAAGTTATTGAGATTATCTTCTACAAGGATATTCCTAGCAAAGTACTCAATTCTTTTCAGGATTTTACTTTGAAGATACAATGTGCTGTGTTCATTTTTAATCTTTTATTCAGAATCAGGTTTTTATTATGTATACCTGTGATAAAGACACTTGTCTTGCTAATTTAAATACTACCTCGTAGGTTTAATTACTTTTACTTTACTATATTTTCAGAAATACCTTACCCCCCACATTCTTTCTTCCATCAGAACCTTTCTGTACTTAGATTCCTTTTCAGATTAGATTTTTGAGTTATGTAAGTTATTTCTAAAATAAGTAGCAGATATTTCTAGGTACACTTTCTATGTAACTAAAGAAGGGTGCTTATTCTAGATCTAGACAAACACATGCATTTACTCATTGTCAAGATAAACTATTTGTTGATGTATGGTTGCCATTATGCACAAAAGTTTCTTGTTAAAGTCTGTAAAAATTAAAAACAACAACAACAACAACAAATGACAACAGTAGAACATTGGTTTTATGGACAGGAAATTCCATGTTGTAGATACTTTCAAATAATTTGTGATGATGTAAAAGATTTATTTGTACTATAGATACATGTATAGAAACTTTATCTTACTATTCCTCATTTGCCTCTGGAAACACATTTATCTAAATTTCTTTTGTTCTAGGTTGCACATATGCCTCACATATAGGTGATTTAATCTGATGATCACTATTTGTAGGTTAATTTGTTAGTTATTACATACACTCAGCATTTTTCTTTTACCTACCTTTTCTCTATGTGTCCTTCAAGTATTATTCTGTTTATACTTTAGTTCTTGCAAACATTTACCTATCCTATGATTATCTTAGAAATGAGAGCTGCTTAACTGCTGAGTCTTCTCTGGAGCACAGATTTTCTTACTCGATTCAGAATTTAGTAAAGATGCACTGTTTTCCTTTAGTAAAATCATCTGCTAATGAGTTCACCTAAGCATGTTGACTTTGAATTCCCAACCTCATCAGGTTCTCAAACTCAAAATAACTTACCACTACTCCTGAAGCCTATGTAAGTAGTGATACTACCTGGAGAGAGACAGAATTCCTCAGCAGTGCAGTTGATGACACAGTATACAGTGGCCTCCAGAACACACATTCACTCACAGTCCTGTATGTAACCAAAATAACATTTTACCCAATGAAAGAGCTTTGATTTATTTGTTTGCTTTTATTTTATTTGCTTACTTGCTCTGTTTTATATTTTATTTATTGTTAAGAATGTTGATCATGTTTCTTTTTTACTTATTGACCACTTCTTTTAAAAGATTATACTGAATCTTCTAAAAATAAAATAAGTAGAATTCTATTTACTCTTGTACTTATTCTTTATTATTACTATTAAACATGTCTGCTTTGGTTCTGCTATGCTACTGCCTTAGTTTTATCCATAATAGAATTAAATTATTGTCTAAATACCCTACTGAGGGATTCTCAGCTATTGGTGGGTGCAGTGTATATCAACTTTACTTCACCTTAAAGTCAAATAACACCAGCTACTTCTTGTATACATACATTTACAGAACCTGCATAACTACAGATTTATTTTGTGTATCTGAGGTTTGATCCATATTCTTTTTGTTTGTTTGTTTGTTTTTTAAGACAGGCCTTCTCTTTGTAGTCCTGGCTGTCCTGGAACTCACTCTGTGAACCAGGCTGGCCTCAAACTCAGAAATCCATCTGCCTCTGCCTCCCAAGTGCTGGGATAAAAGGCATGCACCACCATTGCCCAGCTTCCATACTATTTCTTGGTCCACTATTTATGAACATTTATGCTTCATTTGCTAGTCTATATTATGCTTTTCTCAAATAAACAAACACACACAATAACACATACATGTACACACACATGCATACACATGCATGCACAAAGAGTTCACCATTTCTTTTCAACTCAAATATATAATCTTATTTCTGTTTAAAATTATTATTATTATTATTATTATTATTATTATTATTATTATTATTATTATTTAATCTTTTTACAGACTAGTTGTTATCCCATTCCTGGTCTGCCCTCTGACTGTTCCTCATCCCATTCATCCTCCCTACCGCTTGTCTACAAGAGGATTTCCCACACCCCCTCCCCCACCTCAGCAGCAGACCTCCCCAATCCTTGGGGCCTTAAGTCTCTCAAGGGTTAGATGTGTCTTCTCTCGCTGAGGCCAGGCTTCATTTTCTACATTTATTTAATTATTTTTGTGAATATGTACATGTATGTGTGATGACAGATATGGCATGGCCTATTTTAGAGGTCAGAGAGGAATTTGCAAAAATCAGTTTTCCTCTACTGCTATGTAAATTCTAGGGTCAGATCCTGTTTATCAGATTTGGTGGATAACACCTCCAACTGATTGAAGCTTTAATCAGTCTCTCTCTCCCTCCCTCCTCTCTCTCTTCTGTCTCTCTGTCTCTGTCTCTGTCTCTGTCTCTGTCTCTCTCTCTCCCTCTTCTTCTCCCTCTCCCTCCTCTTTTCCCCTCTCTGGCCAAGGCATGACCTTACTATGTTCTTGGACTTTGATTTTTTCTTGAACTCATGGTGTTGTTTCTGACCTTTCCCTTCAGTGCCATGACACAGGCATGCATAAAGCACACCCAGCTTACATCATTTCTTCTTTTGTCAGTTTTTATCAACAAACTTGAAAACCTGGGAAGAATTGAGAAAGTAGCATTTTTGAGAATTTCATAGGCATTAAGAAAATAACTCTTAAATTCTCCATGATTTAGACATTCTTATACAAAAATTGATCATTAATTAAACTCCATTCAAGAAAGAGAAAACTAGATTTTTAAAGGATGGTACATTGCTTTACATAATTTAGCTGTCATTACATTAGGCAAAATGTAGGATTTTGTTTCTCATCCAATTAGCCACTTCTTACTATCTGAGCTCTTCCATAAATATTTACTATTAATGTTAAATATATGGTATTCTCTTATTTATTCATTTATTTAATCATATTTGCTTCCATTTCTTTTCTCAAACTGCACAAATCTTTACTAAAATGTATTCATCATACCATCTAAATAAAAACACAAGGGTTAATAAATGTCAGACTATGACAATGCATTTTAAAAAATCCTGTCTACACAGGCTGCAGAAGCAGCAGGGCAGCTGGGACAGGATCCTTTCTACCTCCATCTACAACTAGAAGGGAAGGCAGATCTACACCCTCTGTGCACCTTTTCCACAAGTGAAGAGCTTGGCTACAGGGAGTGCTCTGACCCCAGGACTCAGGAGGGACAGTTGAGCTTCCTGCCCCTAAACACAGGTCTTACCAGAGGAAAACTGATCTCCCAGGCTTAAAGACCCACACGAGGAAAAGGCTCCAGCTACAGACAGCAAGAACATCTGACACCAGAGATCAACAGGTGGCAAAAGGAAAATGCAAGAATCTTACCAACAGAAACCAAGACTACTTGGCATCATCATAACCTAGTACTCCCACCACAGCAAGTCATGGATACCCCAAAACACTGGAAAAGCAAGATTTGGATCTAATATCATATCTCATGATGGTGATAGAGGAATTTAAGAAGGACATAAATAACTCCCTTAAAGAAATACAGGTGAACACAGGTAAACAGGTTCAAGCTCTTAAAGAGGAAACATAAAAATTCCTTAAAGAATTACATGAGAACACGAGTAAACAAGTATAAGCCTAAAAGAGGAAACACAAAAATCTCTTAAAGATTACAGAAAAGCACAATGAAACAGAAGAAGGAATGGAACAAAATCATCCAGGACCTAAAAATGGAACAAGAAACAATGAAGAAATCACAAAGAGAGACAACTCTGGAGAAAACCTAGGAAAGAAGTCAGGAGTCATAGATGCAAGTATCACCAACAGAATACAAGAGATAGAAAAGAGAATCTCAGGTGCAGAAGATAGCATAGAAAACATTGACACAACAGTCAAAGAAAAAGACAAATGCAAAAAGTTCCTAACCCAAAACATCCAGGAAATCCAGGACACAATGAGAAGACCAAATCTAAGGATAATAGTTATAGAAGAGAGTGAAGTCTTCCAACTTAAAGGACCAGTAAATATCTTCAACAAAATTATAGAAGAAAACTTCCCTAACCTAAAGAAAGAGATGTCCATGGACATACAAGAAGCCTACTGAACTGGACTAGTTTGGATCAGAAAAGAAATTCCTCCTGTCACATAATAATCAAACACAAAATACATAAAACAAAGAAAGAATATTAAATGCAGTTAGGGAAAAAGGTCAAGTAACATATAAAGGCAGACCTATCAGAATTATACCAGATTTCTCACCAGAGATTATGAAAGCTAGTAGGTCCTAGGCAGATATCATACAGACCCTAAGAGAACACAATTGCCAATCCAGGATACTATACCCAGCAAAACTCTCAATTATCATAGATGGAAAAACCAAAGTATTTCATGACAAAACCAAATTTACACAATATCTTTCCACAATTCCAGACCTTCAAAGGTTAATAAATTTAAAACTCCAATACAAGGAGGGAAACTACACCCTAGAAAAAGCAAGAAAGTAATCTTCCATCAAAACTAAACGAAGATAGCCACATGAACAGAATTCCAACGCTAACAACAAAAATAACAGGAAGCAACAATTATTTTTCCTTAATATCTATTAATATCAATGGACTTAATTCCGCAATAAAAAGACATAGACTATCAGATCAGGTATGTAAACAGGGCCCAACATTTTGTTGTATACAGGAAACCCACCTCATTGACAAAAACAGGCACTACCTCAGAATAAAAGGCTAGAAAACAATTTTCCAAGCTAATGGTCACAAGAAACAAGCTGGAGTAGCCATTCTAATATCAAATAAAATCAATTTTCAACCTAAAGTGATCAAAAAATAAGGAGGGACACTTCATACTCATCAAAGGTAAGATACCAAGATGAACTCTCAATTCTGAACCTCTATGCTCCCAATGCAAGGGCATCTACATTTGTAATAGAAACTTTACTAAAGCTCAAATCAGACATTGCACCGCACACAATAATAGTGGGAGACTACAACACCCCATTCTCCCCAATGGATCATGGGATCAAAAACTAAACAGAGACAGTGATACTTAGAGAAGATATGAAACAAATGGATTTAACAGATATCTATAGAATTTTTGATCATAAAACAAAAGGATATACCTTCTCAGCACCTCATGGTACCTTCTCTAAAATTGACCATATAATTGGTCACAAATCAGGCCTCAACAGATACAAGAAGATTGAAATAATTCCTTGCATACTATCAGACCACCATGAACTAAGGCTGCTCCTCAATAACAACATAAACAATAGAAAGCCCACAAAACGTGAAGGCTTAACAACACTCTACTCAATGATAACTTGGTCAAAGAAGAAATAAAGAAAGAAATTAAACATTTCTAGAGTTAAATGAAAATGAAGCCACAACATACCCAAACCTATGGGACACAATCAAAGAAGTCCTAAGAGGAAAATTCATAGCTCTGAGTGAGTCTAAAAAGAAATTAGAGAGAATATATACCAGCAATTTGACAGCACATCTGAAAGCTCTAGAACAAAAAGAAGCAAATTCATCCAAGAGGAGTCAAAGGCAGGAAATAATCAAACTCAGGGCTGAAATCAACCAAATGGAAACAAAAAGAATTATACAAAGAATCAACCAAACCAGGAGCTGGTTCTTGAGAAAAATCAACAAAATAGACAAACTCATAGCCAGACTAATTAGAGGGCACAGAGACAGTATCCTAATTAACAAGATCAGAAATGAAAAGGGAGACATAAAAACAGACACTGAGGAAACCCAAAAAATCATGATATCCTACTACAGAAGCCTATACTACTGAAAACTAGAAAACCTGGATTAAATTGACAATTTTCTAAACAGATAACAGGTATCAAAGTTAAATCAAGATCAGATAAATGATCTAACCAGTCCCATATCTGTTAACAAAATAGAAACAGTCACTAACAGTCTCTCAACCAAAAAAAGCTGAGGACCACATGGGTTGAGTGTAGAGTTTTATCAAACCTTCAAAGAAGACCTAATACCAATACTCCTCAAACTATTCCACAAAATAGAAACAGAATGTATTCTACCCAATTCATTCTAAGAAGCTACAATTACTCTGATACCTAAACCACACATAGACCTAACAAAGAAAGAAAACTTCAGACCAATTTCCCTTATGAATATTGATGCAAAAATACACAATATAATTCTTGCAAACCGAATCCAAGAACACATCAAAATGATCATCCATCATGATCAAACAGGCTTCATTCCAGAGATGCAGGGATAGTTCAATATATGAAAATCCATCAACATAATCCACTATATAAACAATCTCAAAGAAAAAAAACATATGATCATCTCATTAGATGTTGAGAAAGCATTTGACAAAATCTACCACCCCTTCATGATAAAAGTCTTGGAAGAATCAGAAATTCAAGGCACACACTTAAACATAGTAAAAGCAATATGCAGTAAACCAGTAGCCAACATCAAACTAAATGGAGAGAAACTTGAAGCAATCTGACTAAAATCAGAGACTAAACAAGGCTGTCCACTCTCTCCCTACCTATTCAATATTGTACTTGAAGTCCTAGCCAGAGCAATTAGACACAAAAATGGAAATCAAAGGAATACAAATTGGAAAGGAGGGAATCAAATTATCTCTATTTGCTGATGATATCATAGTATACTTAAGTGACCCCAAAAATTCCACTAGAAAACTCCTACACCTGATAAACAACTTAAGCAAAGTAGCTGGATATAAAATTAACTCAAGAAAATCAGTTGCCTTCCTCTACACAAAGGATAAACAGGCAGAGAAAGAAATTAGGGAAACAACAAACTTCACAATAGTCAAAAATAATATAAAATACCTTAGTGTGACTAACTAAGCAAGCAAAAGTTCTGTATGACAAAAACTTTGAGTCTCTGAAGAACGAAATTGAAGATCTCAGAAGATGGAAATATCTCCCATGCTCATGGGTTGGTAGGATTAATATAGTAAAAATGGTTATCTTGCTGAAAACAATCTATAGATTCAATGCAATCCCATCAAAATTCCAACTCAATTCTTCACAGACTTAGAAAGAGCAATTTGCAAATTAATCTGAAACAACAAAAAACCTAGAATATCAAAAACTACTTTCAACAATAAAAGAACCCCTGGTGGAATCACCATTCCTAACCTTAAGCTGTACTACATAGCAATTGTGATTAAAAACTGCATGGTATTCGTATAGTAACAGGCAGGTGGATCAATGGAATAGAATTGAAGACCCATACACCTATGGTCATTTGATCTTTGACAAAGGAGCTAAAATCATCCAGTGGAAAAAAGACAGCCTTTTCAACAAATGATGCTGGCTCAACTGGCAATCAATAAGTAGAATGCAAATTGATCCATTCTTATTTCCTTGTACAAAGGTCAAGTCCAAGTGGATCAAGGACTTCCACATAAAACCAGATATACTGAAACTAATAGAAGAGAAAGTGGGGAAGAACCTCGAGCACATAGGCACAGGGGAAATTTTCCTGAAAAGAACACCTATAGCTTATGCTCTAAGATCAAGAACTGACAAATGGGACCTAATAAAATTACAAAGACTCTGTAAGGTAAAGTACACTGTCAATAGGATGAAAAGGCAACCAACAAATTGGGAAAACACCTTTACTAATCCTATATCCAATATATACAAAGAACTCAAGAAGTTAGACTCCAGAGAACCAAATATCCCTATTAAAAATGGGGTACAAATCTAAACAATGAATTCTTAACTGAGGAATAACAAATGGCTAAGAAGCACCTAAAGAAATGTTCAACATCCTTAGCCATCAGGGAAACGCAAATCAAAATAAATCTGAGAATCTACCTCATACCAGTCAGAATAGCTAAGATCAAAAACTCAAGTGATAGCAGATGCTGGAGAGATTGTGGAGAAAGAGGAACACTACTTCATTACTGGTTGGATTGCAAGCTGGTACAACCACTTGGGAGATCAATTTGGCGGTTCCTCCAGAAATTGGACATAGTACTACCAGAGGACCCAGCTATACCACTCCTAGGCATATACCCAGAAGATGCTCTAACATGTAATAAGGATATATGCTCCACTATGTTCATAGCAGTCTTATTTATAATAGCTAGAAACTAGAAACAAAGAAGATGTCCTTTAACAGACAAATGGATACAGCAAATGTGGTACATTACACAATGGAATACTACTCAGCTATTAAAGACAATGAATTTATGAAATTCTTAGGGAAATGAATAGATCTGGAGAATATCATCCTGAGTGAAGTAACCCAATCACAAAAGAACACACATGGTATGTACTCTCTGATAAGTGGATATTAGCCCAGAAGCTCAGAATACCCAAAATACAATGTACAAACTACAAAAACCTCAAGAAGAAGGAAAACCAAAGTATGAATACTTCATTCCTTCTTAAAAGGGAGAACAAAATATCCATGGAAGGAGGTGCAAAGACCAACTATGGAGCAGAGACTAAAGAAGGACAATCCAGAGACTGTTCCACCTGGGAATCCTTCCCATATTCAATCATCAAATCTAGACACTATTGTGGATGCCAGCAAGTACTGGCTGACAGGAGCCTGATACAGCTGTCTCCTGAGAGACTCTGACAGTACTCGACTAATAGAGAAGTAGAGGCTCACAGCCATCCATTGGACTTAGCACAGGGTCCCCAATGTAGAATCTAGAGAAAAGACCCAAGAAGCTGAAGGGTTTGCAGCCCCATAGGATGAACAACAATAAGAACTAACTAGTACCTTCAGAGCTCCCAGGCACTAAACCACCAACCAAAGAGTACACATGGTGGGACTAATGTCTCCAGCAGCATATATATAGCAGAGGATGGCCTAGTCATCAGTTGGAGAAGAGGCCCTTGGTCCTATGAAGGTTCTATGCCCCAATGTAGGGGAATGCTAGGGCCAAGAAGTTGTAGAGGGTGGGTTGGTGGGTTGCAGGGGGGAACAGGGTTTTTATTTATTTTATTTCACTTTTTTCCTTTCTTTTTCTTTCTTTTTTTTGAGGGGAAACTGGGAGAGGAGATATTATTTGACATGTAAATGAAGAAAATATCTAATAAAAAAAGGAAAAAAAAAGAAAGAGTATGACTTATCTACAAATTAAGAAAAACTCAACAAGATTCAGGAAAAAAAAATTCTGTCTACAATTTTTTAAGTAATAAAATTAGTCAACATATATGATTAATCAGCAGACAGAGGAAGGTCATGAGATGAGTACTTAATATTGATCCATTTAAATGGCAGAGGAATAAAACCACATTTCTGAAGAATGCAGGATAATTAAAGATAAAGTTAGTAAATAGCATTTCTTTAAATTTTCTATCTGAGTTCTGGTAAGGATAAGACGTGAGTGGGAGGCAAGCTTGCTACACTTTTAATCTACAAAGCAGATTTCTGAAGGTATAATTTACAAATGAGAAATAAAGATGGGATTCTGAATAACAAATATCAGAATTAGGACCTCTCACCTTAGCCAGTGTGCCTACTAGAGAAGAAGCAGCAGAGAATGGATACTCAGCAGCAGAGCAGAACTCACACACACACATGCACACACACATACACACGCACACACACACAAGCATACACACACATACCACACACACACACACACACCACACACGCACATGCATGCACACACACATGCATACACACACTTGAATACGCACTCACACGCACACACTCACAGACACCCACATATACACATGCACTTAGACATACAAGCACACACACACACATTCACACACATGCATACACATGCATACACACAGTTGAACACACACACACTCACACACAAGCATGCACACATACACACACACACACACGCACTCACACACACACACATACACACATGCGCACACATGCACGGACACATGTACACATGCACACACAAGCATGCACACACACCATTAGTTAAGCACTTCTTTATTTACCAAGCAAACAAATTATTTCACCTAACATGGGAAAAGGGAGAAAAGATACAGAAAGTCTGTGGTGCTTCATGGAATTCATATTCTGTCTTGCGTATAATCATACATTATATACAGAAAGATCTATCCCTAACAAATAGCATATGCTTAATTAATGTTTATGATAACTGGCTGCAATAAAAAACCTGGAGGCAGTTCATTTTGGACTTAAAGACAATGACCTAAATCAGAGCACATTTGGATTGAAACAAAAAACTTATTTCTAAAGTTTCAAAAAACTTATTGGAAATACATGCATAAAGAAAGGAGAGAATTTTAGAGGGAGAGAACTATTTTGATTTTCCTAAACTTGCTTGCACATTAGTGTCAAATCATCATACTAGTTGAAAGATAGGGAAACTGTCTTCACTGCTGCTGCCGAGCAATTTGAGGCAATTTGACTGATTTTTTAGAAAGTAAGTTCCGAAAACAGAAGCGATTGAAAGCTATCTGACCTGAATTGATTCCACAAAATTTTATTTCCATCTGAAAGTGTGCCTATGATTTATTCCGTGTCACTGCTGTATCTACACTAATGCGCCATTATGCAGCCCGGACGCTTCACACGGGTAACAATCCTTCATCCTGAAGCCAGAACACTTCATGATTACGTCAGACATTGCCTAGCAGAATCTACTTAGTGAGTCGATGTAGCCTCTTAACTTTCTGAAGAATCTGGAATAATTACTTAAATTTTTACCCTCCCGTGTTTAAAATTGGGTGCAACAAAGAGATTATGTATGCAGACGGTGTGCAGCGATAGAGAAGATAACAAATGATACACCCCACACAGCCTAATGTGGCTTTACTCGAGTAGAAACTGTGGTAATAAATCACTTGCCAATGTTGATAATAAAATACTGCGTTGGCCTCCATCAGCCACAAGAGAAAGGTTAAGTGTTATTTCTCACAATAACCATGTGGTCTTCATAGATGACACCTCCAATATCAAACCCCATCACTATTGTCTGTAGAAAACATTTGATCTTTACTCCTAATGGAACATTTTTATAAAGAACTACTATGTAAGTAGCCTATATCCTTGAAATACCTTCGTACGCTTTTATGCTTATTTTAGCCTAAAGCATTTCCCCCCTTTCCGGGAAACTATTTTTATATAATCAGGAAATTTAGGAAGTTAAAATTCTTCCTTGTCATTTTTTTT
>JADRCC010572845.1:0-15426 GCA_019843855.1 Hylomyscus alleni | reverse complement strand
ATACAAATCCAGAAGACATTAAACCAAATGAGTAGTTTCAGAATAAAAGAATGTTTGTTCTGCTCCCCACCCCACCCTATTGCATTATGAGAAAATTTGGCTCATTGTTCTGTGCAAGACAGACAGACAATAGACAGACAGACAGACAGACACCTTCCCCTTCATGGATAGGTGACTGAGAAATGATAACACCCGATAGCTAAGAGTTCCCCGATTCTAAAGAAAGAAATAGCCGCTTTAAGTTTCTAATTATTTGGGCTTAAGTTTTTGTTTGTTTGTTTGTTTTTTATTAGATATTTTCTTTATTTACATTTCAAATGTTATCCCCTTTCCTCACTTCCCCGCTGAACCCCCATCCCCTCCTCCCTCCCCCTGCTCGCCAACCCCATCCGCTCCCACTTCCTGGCTCTGGCATTCCTCTACACTGGGGCATCCAGCCTTCACAGGACCAAGGGCCTCTCCTCACACTGATGACTGACTAGGCCATCCTCTGCTACATATGCAGCTGGAGCCATGAGTTCCACCATGTGTACTCTTTGGTTGGTAGTTTAGTCCCTGGGAGCTCTGCGGATACTGGTTAGGTCATATTGTTGTTCCTCCTACGGGGCTGCAAACCTCTTCAGCTCCTTGGGTCCTTTCTCTAGCTCCTTCATTGGGGATCCTGTACTCAGTCCAATGGTTGGCGGCTAGCCTCCACCTCCCTGACAAATACAGAGGTGGGCTTAAGTTTTAAAACCATCCAGGTCATCATAGATAAATCATTTTTTCATCCAACAAAATCTGTGAACAGCTCCACACAATCAGTAGTGCACTAGGCTCGGGGGACACAGGTATAATTCTTGCCTTCATGGGCTTCACAGACCGTAAGAAAGCACACATAAGGGTTTGCATCCAGAGCTTTATGGATACAACCTTCCTGCTCTCAGTGCAGAGTGTGTAAGTGAGCAAGAATCATTTATCCAATAGAAGAGGAAGAGAAGGAGGGGGAGGAGGGAAGGGGGAGGGAGAGGAGAAGAAAGAGGAAGGGGGGAGAAGAAGGAAGGAAGAAGAGAAATCCTGCTTACTAGCCTTGGGTGGGCCAAAGGGATTCTGGGTAAGTCTACAAAAAAACACATTTTAAAACATACTTTATAGCTTTTGTTCCATGACATTCATGATTAATGCAAATTATACAGACCATCTGGTCTAAGCCTGACTTCTGAAGGAGTGGGAATAAGGCTGGAGGAGACGATACAGAACAATTATCTCTTAGTTCTATTCAGGCTGAAGAAGCTACATCTTCCTCAGAGCTGAGAAGTACCTGGGGCTTTGGGGAGAGAAATTCCATTTAGCTAAAAGCACTTTCTAAATGTTTATAGTAATAAGCACATAAACAAATTACACTATTTGGCCACATTCCCACTGTTTAACCTCCGTGAATGTTGACAGAGTCTAAGAGGGGGAATCCTATGTAGAACATACGTGAGAATTCTGAGCCAAGGGCTTGGGGTGGGAGTAGGGGGTCAGAAGAGCCCACCTGACGAACAACAATATGGACTGACCCATGCCCTCAGAGCTCCCAGGGACTCAACCACCAACCAAGGACTATACATGGTGGGACTGATTGTTCTGGCAGCATGTGTATAGTAGAGGATGGCAAAGTCAGTCATCAAGGGGAGGAGAGGCCCTTGGCCCTGTGAAGGTTCTGTGCCCCAGTGTAGGGGAATGACAGGGCTGATAAGTGGGAGAGGGTAGGGTGGCAGGCATGGGGAAGGGGGAGGCAACAGGGGTTTGTTCTTGTTGTTTTTGTTTGTTCATTAAAAAGAAAAAAATTAATTAATTAATTTTAAAAAAAGAAGAGCCCACCTGAAGTGTTCTAGCCAAAGAAGACAGTGAAATTAGCTCAAGCACAAGATTAAATTTTAGAACTTGTATTACAAAGACGCATATCATTTTTTGTACTTCCTGAGTACATAAAATATTCTAGAAGAAAACACTTCTTGTTCCTTTTAGGGACAAGTCTAAGTTAAATGGTTCACTCTTTGAAATTTTTGGATTTCAGGATCGGAAAAGAATCTCTGACTTTGTCACTTAGGAGGGGGCAGAAGGAGGGAGGTGCTGGCTGGACTTAGTTACCCACCAGTTACCGTTTGAATCTGAAAAATGTCTTCCTAGGCTTGTGTTTTAAATGATCAGTCCCTGACCTGTAGGGCTTCGAAGGTACGGAGCCTTTAAGAAGGTCTGGTATGACTGGAGGAAGCGGGTCCCTAGGAGCGGGATTTTACAATTTAAACCTGATTCGGGTTCCGGCCTGTGTCTTCTGCTTTCTGCTTCCTGCCACGTGAAGAAGCCTCCCCAGCAAGCTCCCGCCGACATAAATTAAACCGCTCCCACCACTGTGCCTTTTTCACCATGATGCACCGAGGCTCCAAAACTGTGAGCTGAAATAAGCCCCTTCTCCCTTAAGTTACCGCTGTCACCACGTATTGTTTCACAGCAATAAAAAGTAATTATTAGGGCATCCTACTCTCACGAGACAATCATTCCCATTAGCCTTTTCCCTTCCTGCCTCCGAGACCATTGGTCTCCTGGGCAATGGAGCTATTCCATAATCTAAGATGAATATTTAATTGTTTTGATTTCACATGTTGTAATAAGCTCTTTAAAGTTAGGCTAGAGAGAGTTGGTGAACACCCAGCAAAAGCTAGTGGGGCTTCCACCTAGAATCAACCTTCTTAAATAAGAATTTTCATTGTACATTGATAATACTTAATTAAGTAAGTAATAATTAATAAGAAGAAATTTCATTGTACAATTTTCATTATAGCAGTAGTACCTGCAGAAGACATGCAGAAGGTCACAAGATCGAGTCAGTCAACATTCCAGCCTGGGTGGAGAGGGGCTCACTAGGCCCCAGTCCTAGCTGAGGAGGTATTGGCAAGAGATGGCTGATGAGGAAGGGAGAGTCATTTTCCTCTTCCAGGGTGTGGTTACTGTAGTCTGTCCCTCTTCCCAGGGATGGCCCATCCCCATGCACATGTACATGGGTGGTGCTGCCTGTGCCCTGGACGACTAGCCGCCTGACCCTACCTGCCCTTAGGGGTTGGAGGTGAGGTGGTGTAGCATCAACGACACAGATTCCGGGAGCAGGTGAGAAATTCTGCCGCAAGCTCATCTGAACACCGCTACACCTTCTTTAATACCCTACACCCACGCCCCACTGGTCCCAAGAAAGCATCTCTTCTAAACAGCAGAGATCCTTGGTCTCTCAAGCAATCCTCAATTAGGTCCTCCTGCAGGAGATGCCTTTGCAGCTGTGTGTCCCCACGTCCGAGTTTACATAGAGTTGCCCCACAGTTTCTGCTACAGGGTAGCACCAATTGGACTTGCTGGGTTATTGTTTTTAAGAAGAAGAGGCCATGAAAGTGGGAGGGGGACATGTTGGGGGTCGTGAGAGGGGAGAGCTGGAAGTGAATATGGTCAACATACATTGTATACACGCATGAAATTGTCCACGAATATTTTTTTTTAATTCTTAGGAAAGAATTTCCATTACATGTGCAAATTACTTCCTTTTGTTAAAATACCAACAATAATTTATATTCACACTGAAAAAATTAATGGAACGAATTATATCAAAATATGAATAATAGGTTCTCAGTGGCAGCAGAATTGCAGGTAATCAGTTTTCTTTTTGTTTTCCTATTTTTTTATGGTAGCTATAATTTTCGAATTTTCTTCAATGACTTTGGCACCCTTTAAATGATTGGGACAAATTATGTTAAGACACTGAAAATCTAAATTAACTAGCTAACATAAAAAAGAATCCTTGAAAGTGTTTGATTCCCCTCAGAAGTCTGTGCCTTCTGTTTGGGAAAGTTGAACTTCAGGTACGCTCTACAAAACAACTCTTTCCTCAATCCCACCACTAATGATACACAACAATTTTCTCCTGAGTACTTTACAAATCCCTTTATTGTCCTTTGTCCTCTGTGACTAGTGCCCAGCACTCAAATTCCTTCAGATTTTACTGTGCTAGAAAAAGGAAAGTCAAGAGAATCAAATGTGTCACTTTCAAATTGGACAATTTTGCAAATAGATTACTGAGGCCGAGCTGCACATATCAAACACACGGAATGACACCGTTGTCCAAGGCTACAGGCTTTCCAATCTGATGAATTCGGCAACTAAGGCTGACATAAAATGAAATGGATAATTTCAAAGGCAAAACAAAGATTAAAATAAGAGAAGCATGTATCCAGAAAACATGAAGAACCAGTAAGTCTGTGTTGGCATCTGTGATTGTCATGATAAGTCAGCCATAGTCCTTATTGCTGTGTTTACTATTTGTCAATAACAATGATAAATAGCATTATTTAACTTTTCTTGCAGAGTATTTTTCTATCTCTTTTGCTAAGGATAATTTCTATTATCAGTTGAGAAAAGCACAGGCTGGTTCAAGTCAGCACAGGCCGTAAAATATTCTCTGAACGTTCATTATGCTAGTAACCCACCAAGGTTACAAAATAAGGTCATATTTCTCCTTGTATCCTCACCACCGTGACTTTGGGTTCTGAAATGCTGCACTGAGAGAGAATCAGAACTTTCTGTATGTTCCCCAGCCTGGTTTCTTAAGGGTATTTGGACATCCCAGTTTCTCCAGTCATTCTTGATTTCCATTTGTTTGTTTTATTGCTCTTTTCTCAAATCTGCAATTACAGAACTTTCAAGCCTCATTGTTCTACCTCGGCATTTCCTCCACAAACTACTCTCTCTGTACAGATCTGATACAAAAGCAGGCTCTGGTATTTCCCTGACTGCCTTAAAGGCATAGTCAAGAGCAGTAATACTAGCCCAAGGTGGTAAAGTTTGGCCTTTATAAAACTCCATTGCTGTGTCATCTCTGTCACTCACAAACATCTCTTCTAACTTCAAAGTCCCTGCCTGGCTCTCCTGTGACACCCCACATAAGGATGAAGTGATAGAATCCACTCTCCTTATCTTCCTCTGTCTACCATCTTTGATAAGAATCTCTAGTCCATCTAGCCCATAGTCATGAGCTCCTGATCCTCTGGTCCAGAGAATGGAAAAAACAGGTTTCCTTCTGTGTTGGTTTGAATAGGAATGGTCCTCACAAACTCATATGTTTGAATGTTTGGCCCATAAGGAGTGGTGCTATTAGGAGGTGTGACCTTGTTGGAGGAAGTGTGTCACTGTGGGGGCAGTCTTGAGGTCTTACATGCTCAAGTTATGCCCAGGGTGGCTCACAATAGCTTTTGCTGTGTGCAGATCAAGATATAAAACTCTCAGCTCCTTCTCCAGTACCATGTCTGCTTGCACACTGTCTTATTTTCCAACATGATAATAATGGACTCTAAGCCAGTCTCAGTTAAATATTTCCCTTTATAAGAGTTGCCATGGTCATGGTGTCTCTTTACAGCAATAAAACCTTAACACACCTTCCCAAAATTCAAGACCTACCTTTCTTTGTCAAGCATGACTAAGAGTAGCAATAGCTGGAATCTTCAAGAGATGTGTCAATCCACTCAAAACCTCCATGGCTTAGAAGAGGCTGCTACAAAACAGACAGCATGCTTCTTAAGACTCCAGGGGCCTCATTCTCACTTATCTCCAAGGCAGACATAACACTAGCTGTTCCCTGCCATCTTTAGAGTCTGAAATGCTACACTACCCCTGCCCCCTGCCTGCCTGAGGCTCGTGTGTCTGAATGCCTGATCTCTAGCTAGTAGCACTGTTTTGAGGGACTGGGAAAATCTTTTGAGTAATTCCAGAGGGCAAAGGGTCACTATGAGCAGCTTGTTGAGGGTTACGGCCCTGCCCTTCTTCCAGTCCCATTCTCTACTTCCATATGGAGTCTACTGCCATGGCAGGACCAGCTACCTCTCACTCCCACTGGCATGATCTGACATGCTCTGCCATGATAAATTGAAATCTCCTAAAAACCATGAACCAAACTAAGCCTTTCCCCCTTATGTTATTTTATTACAGCAACAAGTCCCACTTCCTTTTTTCCTGAGTATATAAGAAGATAGAATTCCCCATACTCCCTTGTAACTATGTTACATATAAAACCATATTGCCTAGATGTAGCCCATGGCCTATATATAAAGTCTTTTGGCAGAGGTAGTTAAAAGTCCTTGTGCGACCTTCCAACTTTCTCTCTGCTACAATTATCACAGAAATTATATTTTCCAATTGCAAATGAATTGGATACTCAAGTTGTTTTCTCTAAAAGAGCCACATTACAGAGTTAATGTCACCTTGGAGATATATGTCAAGGGCTAAACATAAAAATTTTCTAAGTACTGCCACTTAATAGACAATGCATTGGGTTTGAAAACATGCAAAAGGATGTATCCTGCCTGAGTGATCTAAGGAATTTTATTTTATTCTCAAGAGTTTGTAATTAATCTTTAAAATGACTCTGAGAGCTTTGAATAGTTTTATTTTTTAAAGTTAAAAAGTCATATTAATCAGAGTCCTCCAAAGGACACCGATGGTGAGGTTCAAAGACCTAATAGCCTGGGACTAATGGTGTGGATTCTAGTCTGAGTCTACGGGCTTTGCAACCAGGAAGGTCAAGGGCATATCAAAGTTCAGTTCAAACAGTCAAATAAAAAAGAGAGAGAGAGAGAAACTTAATCTTCCTACCTTCCACCATTTTGTTCTATTCTGGCCCTCAAAGGATGGGCAGAGCCCACTCGCATTAGAAAGATGGTGTGCGGTAAGCTTGCCCCAAATTGTTCCTGGGGGTTATCAGTTCATGCTGAGCACCTCCATAGCTTTTAGAAGGTCACACGTTGTAAGTCCCCTATGGACGAGGAGAAAAACATGGCCTGGGTGTTGTGTTTTGTTAGAGAGCAGAATGTAACTTAGCAAAGCACTGGAGACTGCCTGGGTTCGGGCCCCAGCTCTGCTACTGTCCAGCTCTGTTGTGATCTTGGTGAGTTACTTTCTCTGCGTCAGTTTGTTCTTTATTATAATAGACATGAATACTACTAACCCCCTAAGAGAGTTACTATGAAGGTTAAACAAGTTTAATATTTCTTTTCAAAATAGTGTTGTGTGTTAGCAATCACTTATTATTGTTGTTGTTGCTATTGTTAGCAATCATTTATTATTGTTGTTGTTTTACCAAAGAAGTGTTGTGTGAGTCCTATAATTTACACATTTTTTGATCCTTTGAGATTTTTTTTTTCTCATTAAAAGAAAAATACCAATATGGGCTGGAGAGATGGCTCAGCAGTTAGAGCCCTTGCTGCTCTTTTTTTTTTTTTTAAGATTTATTTATTTATTATATGTAAGTACACTGTAGCTGTCTGTCTTCAGACACACCAGAAGAGGGCGTTAGATCTCATCATGGGTGGTTGTGAGTCACCATGTGGTTGTTGGGATTTGAACTCATGACCTTCTGAAGAGCAGTCGGTGCTCTTCCCTACTGAGCCATCTCACCAGCCCCACCCTTGCTGCTCTTGCAAAGGTCCTGCGTTTAGATCCCAGCACACCTGTTACAACCATTTGTAACATTGGATATGATACCCTCTTCCAGCCTTCTTGGGCACTGCACACATAATTGTACATGCAAATAAATACCAATACACATAAAAAATAGGACTAAATAAATCTTTAATTAAAAAGTTACCAACATTAAAACACAGATTGTAGCTATATACAAATCTAATCAACTGAGAAATTCTGGTAACTGTAAATACCCCTTTTTACCTCCACTTAAAATATAAAGCATGTTTGTGACCAAAAAAAAAAAAAAAGAAAGAAAGAAAGAAAGAAAGAAAGAAAGAAAGAAAGAAAGAAAGAAAGATGGTCTGCTTCGATCTGTGTAACAGTCAAATGCCAGTCTCTGCCAGAAACACCTTCACAGGTCACTGCATGACTTCTGGGAAGACAAATATCTACTACTCACCCCAGACAGAGACCAACAAACAAACAAACAAACAAAAAGATCCCACCCAAGTCTTGATAAGCCAGTCAATTCACTGGGGATACTTCCAAGTTGAAGGGTTATTTGCAAGTGTACGGGTGACTCCAGAAGGTGTAACACAAAAAGTCCCAGCCCAGCCCGGGTGACTACTCACAAAGACCACATCTCTGGAGTCCGCTGCCCAACTTGCAGACAACATCTGAAGCAAGAGCTTCTACTTACTCTGCCGCTGTTTGCTGTAACTGTGGGAGTGATGCATGGGTCTTGTTATTCTTAGGAGATCTATTAGCTTTCTTGTGAGTTTCATGAGCCTTCCCTCTTACTCTACCAAGAAAGAAGCAGCTACGTATTCAGACAGATGAAGAAATTGTGTTTAACTAGATATATAGGTACTTCCTGATCTAAACAGATTAATAATTGACTACCACAGATGTATTGTGAGATGTGTATTTTTTTTCCAGAAAGATATCTTTAAAAACATATGAGAAATATATGTCAGGAGGAGCGGTCCAGACAGGAGGAGGTAGCAACGGACTAAGCAAGATGTAGACTACAATAGTAAGTGGTGGCAGAAAAGGCAGTGGATATAGAGAAAAAAAAAGAATCTGATAAGTACTTCCCCATGTTCATGCAAATTTAAATTTTTGAACACATTTTAATGCCCTTAACATATTTAAAATAGCTATCTTAAATATTTTTTATCCATTAAATCCAACACCGTTTTACATCCTACTTTGCATTATATGATAAAGAATATTTATGAGGTGTGTGTGTGTGTGCATCCATAAACTTAAATTCTTGTTGAACTATTTTGTTTTTCAGAAGACTGTCTTGACTCTTCTTGGAATTAATAGAAAATGTTTCAAACCAAAAATAAACAGCCCTTATTCTGAATCAGTCTCTCTACAATGTCAGCAGCATTGTGGTCTCTCTCGAGGACAGCATCTTCTGGCTACCTCTCCTCCCAGGCTAGGGGAATCCTACCTCTGATACCAAATAGCCTAACAGTACAATGTTATAGTTGTAAACAAAAAAAAGATAAAAATAAACAAATAAAAACCCTTTGTAAACAAAAAAAGATAAAATAAACAAATAAAAACCCTTTAATTCCCTTTACCTGCCCCAATATTTTTCATTGTGCAAAATGCTAGTAGTCTCCTTTACTCAACTGACTACCCTGTATCCTTTTCCAGAGCATGCATTATTTGGCTCCTGTGTCCTTGACCTGATATTCCAAGGAATTTCAGGATCTGCTTTTTCCCTTGCCCTCACTTTTCCAGGACAGATGAACGTCTGCCTCCACCTCCTCATCACACCAGTACACTTTAAGCCTTTTCATACATGGTGACCATGTCTGAACACATTTCTAGGTTGACTCCTTGTCTTAGCGAGGCTTCTATTGCTGTGATAGAACATCATGACCAAAAGCAAATTGGAAAGGAAATGGTTCACTTCACCTTATGGTTCACTTCGCCTTATGGTTCAACGTCACAGTCCATCATCAAAGGAAGTCAGTGAAGGGCTAGGCAGGGACACGGAGGCCGGAGCTGGTGCAGAGACCCTGAAGAAGTGTTCTGCCATCACCTGCTCAGCACATCTTCCTATACCATCCAGGACCACTTGCTCAGAGATGACACCAGTCACAATGGAATGGGCCCCTCCCACATCAATTGCTAATTAAGAAGTCACCCCTTCGGTTTTCCCACAGGCCAGTCTTACAGAGCCATGTTCTCAACTGCAGTTCCCTCTTCTCAGATGACTAAGTCTCCAGCCCCACTCCCACTTCCAGGGGACCTGAAGAACTTTTTACATTGCACACTTGCAGATAAATAGGTGTAAGGCCTCAGATGTACCACTGGATAAATTCCAGTTCCAGTTAGAAGACGGAAAAGGAGCTGGTGGAGACAGACTGACGCATGCTCTCTAGCTGGGAGGTGGAGAGGGACAGCAAACTTTCCTCTGCTCTTCTAAGCCTGCTCTCAACTATATCCAACATGAGATGGGAAATAAAGCAGGGACCTGGCCTACCATAGAAAGGGATGTAAAACCCAAGAGGAGAATGAAGATAATATGTAAAAGAAAAACATTTTAAGTAACACAACAAACCTACATTCATTAAGTAATCACAAGCGTACATGCACAAGTGTATGCACACACACACACACACACACACACACACACACAGAAACAAAACCCTAACCTTCTACATGTAATACAAAACAATTCACTAATCAAACTGTCTATCACCTGTTTAGTGGGATTGAGCTGGCGCTATTCCACAGAGTCCTATTAAGCCATAGGAAAATGAACTTTTTTCATTTGTATCATGACATTGAACACAGATAACATTATGGTATGTAAAATGAGAACACAGAAAGGCCAATTCCAGGCCTGTGAGACAGCTCAGGAGGTAAAAGTGCTTGTCACCAAGCCTGGTGATTCGAGTTTGATCCCTACGTCCTACACGGTGGTTAAAGAGACTTGGTCCCTACAAGTTGTCCTCTGCCCTCTGAAAAAAGAGAATTGATATTCTTCAAATATCAATTGAAGAAGATATTAAGTGACACTACTCCTGACCCTCTTTAGAGAATTGTGTACTCATGCCCCGACAGGTGCATACTAAATATATGTGACTTTACATTTTAAGAAAAGGCAAGTATCCCATGACTTCACATATTTGTAGAACATAAAATGGCTCGTCTCATAGAAATAGGGTATAGTATAGTGAGTACAGTGATTATAGTATTCTGATTCCAGAAACTGGAAAGGGTCAGAGGTTCAGTGAGAGGGAGGAAGACTAGTCAGTGGTATAGTTACGAAGATAAATAAGAGCTGGTGTTCTTTTACATAATAAAGTGATATGTATATATATATATATATATATTTACAGTGATATATATTTATATATATATATATATAAACATAAACAGAAGAGTGAGTTTTGAATGTTCTTGCTTCAAGAAAATGATAAATATTTGAAGTGACGTGCATGAAAAACTCCCTAATTTGATCTTCATACAATGTATACACATATGGGACTATCACACCCTACCCCATGACGAAGTGTGATGGTTAATCTTATACATCAAGATCTTATTCATCAAGATCTAGAATTACCATGGGGAAAACCTCTGGGAATATCTGTGGACCACGATCAAAATAAAGGTAACTGAGACAGAAAGACCTGTCGTATATGTAGGCAAAAACTTTCCCTGCCTTGGGGATACTGAACTTTGTAAAAAGGAGAAAGCTAGCTGGACCCCAGCATTCATCACTCTCCGCTTCCTCACTGTGGATGAAGAATGACCATTGGTTCAAAATGGCCATGCTCAAGTTCCCGACACCATGTCTTTTCCACCATGACAGACTGTGCCCTCTGTGAGCCAACGTGAGCCTTCTTCCCTTCCACCCTTAAGTTGTTTAGTCAGGTATTTTATCACAGCAAGGAGAAAAGTAGCTAATACCATGTATTCAATGAAAATGAGCTCTCAAGAGAGGGCTGCACCTGCATGGGAAAGAACTGCTCCAACTAAGTTCAACCATGGTGCTCACCGCGACTCCTCAGTCATGGGTGATATGGATAGACTAATAGAGTTAATAGACTAGATGTATGGATAGGCAGACAGACAGACAGACAGACAGATAGACAGATAGAAAAATGGAATTAACAGTGACATTTTAGATGTCCTAACTGTGTGAAAAACCCAGTCTCTGTAATTATTGACAAATAACAATGGAGGGGAATGAAAAGGAGAAAGCACAAAGAACAGCGGTTGGGGTGGACATTTGCTCCTGACCCCTCTTTAGAGAATTTGGGCTCCTACATGGGCCAAATAACCCTTGGCTTTCTGAGCTCAGCCAGTGTAGAGGAAAAGCCTATCAGAAAAAAATCAAAGGCGAGAGGGAGAGAACATTCACACAAAGTCCTCGTGCTGTTGCAGTTGAATAGAAAATGGTACAGAGAGGAGGCTGGAGAAGACACATGGCCAAATCTAGTAACCTCCAGTCTTGCTAAATGGAATACACAGAGATTCACCACGGGGCAACTCCATAAAGCCACTCTGGATGCCATTTTGCTAATTGTGTTTGCTATGACACCAAGCACCGCTTAGCTGAGCTCCCAGAGTGTCTCCGTAATGGCAGTCACTTGCCAGGAGCGAGAGTGATTTTTATTTGATATCCATACAAAGCAGCAGCAAATGAATTTCCATAATGAGAAGCAACATAATGATGTAGAGATGTACAAACTGCCATTGTGTTTAATAACAACAAAGCCTTCCCGTTTGAATTAAATTTGCAGGAAGACTCTTACTGAAGCATCACTGTATTGCAACCAACTTGTTTGGAAAACACACACACACACACACACACACACACACACAAGTATTTCAATTATAATTACTGAAAAGGTTGTTTGGAGTTTCTTTTTTTTTTCTTCCATTCCATTCTCACTAAAATCGACTTAGCCAGAGCACTCCACAGCTGCGATTTGTGAAGTAAATGGCAAAGCTAAATGTGCCGAAACCCAACATGTTCCCCAGACAACAAAGGGATGGAAGGCAAATGTTACAGTATTATTGACACCAGCGGTAATGCTTGTATAAGCATCTGCTTCATAAAGGAGAGAAACCTACATTATAAACAAAGGGAGTTCCCAACAAAGCCTGCCACCCTGAATCCTGGCTGAGATTTAAATTTTCAAGTCAGTTAAAGCAAATATTGCCACTTTGTATCTTTTCCCTCCAAAATTAAAAATTATCTGATTGGCATCCTGGAAATCTCCTCAAGTCTGTCTCCTTTCTCTCTGACTGCCCTCTCTGTGTGTATGTGTGTCTGTCTCTGTCTCTCTCTGTGTGTCTCTCTCTCTGTCTCTCTCTCTCTTTCTCTCTCTCTCTCTGTAATGATTTCCAGTGTTTAGCTATTCCCCAGCACTTGATTGTCATCACTGAATGGAAATTGACTAACCATGGTTTTGATTTTGATCTTTGATAGACCTGTCTCCAACCTCATTGTGGGAGTATCATCCTTTTGGCTGACTGGCAGCCCAGTGTGGGTGACATATGTCCTGCCCTACCCCAACCTGCTTAATCTGCAATGTTGCAATTTGTATCTATGCAGATCAAAACACAAATAGTTTCATTAACAGTAAAACTCAGAGCCAGACTGAAAAATCCAAAGGACAGAATTACGGGACTAGAGTCAGCAGCCTGGAGTTCTGGTCTAAACCATTATTATATATGCTGGAAGTAAGGCAGCTCCTTTGTGTGAGTCTCAGTTTTCCTAGCTGTAAAATAAGCCTGAGATCTGTTCTAATACATCTTAAAAGCCAGTCATATTGAACTGATGTTTTGTTTGATTTTAGAGACAAGGTCTCTATATAGCCAAGCTGGCTGTCAACTTACCATCCCACCTTAGCCTCCCAAGAGCTAAGATTACAGGCATGTGCTACCACCATGTCTGGTACCACAAGTGTTTTGTAAACTATTGTTGTTCTGATCATGACACACAGTAGGCAGTCTTCAGATAAGCTCAAGATGTTTCCCAAAAAAGCATGTAATTGTAATGATTAATGTCGGGGCTTCTGTCGTGGCAAATGTTTTCCAAGTCCCTGTTTGATCCAAGGCACAATCCTTTGTTCTATGGAAATACCTATGTGACAGGGCTTGAAGGACAAACCAAGTGTATCCATAGAAAAGGACAATTTGAAACAAGCCAAACCTAAGTACCCTATGGGAGATGAGAAACTCAGAGAATCTACACACAACTTCAGCATCCTGCCTTGTGGGCTTGAATCCCACTTCTGCCTTCGACTAGTTGTGTGACATTGGGCAAGTTATTTATGCCTCTATTTCCTAAAATGTAAAATGAAAATGATAAGTAGAATCGTTTGATTGGAACCCCAGCTTGCCGCAGCACAAGCTGGGAAGCCCCCGTCTGCTCTCCTTCCCTCAATCCCACCCACCGGAGAAAACTCCGGGCTAAGATGTCTTCATTCCATCTGCTCCGCATTTCCATCAACCCACCTAAGAGTGCCACTCAGGGACTCAGCTTTTAATCCTATATGGACATAGTCCCTGCTCCTAGCTGACACATCCTCACCCCTTGCCTAAGACCTATAAGACCCCCTTGCCTGAGCCCAGGTGTGCCATTTCCCTGACCCCATTTCTTGGGACCAGTGAACCCAGCCAGGAGCAGAATCTAATAAATATACCTTTATGTATTTTTAGTCTGGTCCAACCTGGCCTTTATTGTATCTGCGGAAAACCTATAAATAATCATTATCAATAGTTTATAATTATAAACTTCACAGGTTTGCTGTAAACATCTTAATACAGCTATAATCTTAGAACAGATTGTATATACGTGCCTATACGTATATACAATACAGTTAAGGTCACAGGTCTCCTGATACACATTTGGGGTTCGAAGAAACTGTACCCATGACCTCTAACAGACTAGAAGCTACTCTCTTTGTCAATCTTCCTGGCCAAAACTGGAGTGGGGAAAAAGCCTTGCTTCAGAGCTGTCCATAGATTTCCTATCTCTCTATAGATTGACATTTACATTTCCCTGTAAAGTTGTGTTGCTTTTTCTATTTGAGAAAAAAAAAAAAAGCAAACACTTTAATGAGTTGTTGGTCCTACAAAGACAGATCCAAACATACCATTACTGGAAGTGTAACGGTTTTGACAGTGAGAAACTAGACTGCTCTGTGCGATAGCTGAGACATCTCATCAGGCTTGCAAGAAATTCGAGGGCTCCACCTGCACACTCCTGGAGAAGGGTGGACAAAAAAAGATCCTAAGGCAGAGAGAGTGTGAAAAACCAACTCACGAGTCACCACTCCTACCCTACCAGCGGGTACAAAAAAGTTCTGTTACCCTGGCCAGTCTTCAGTACCTACACTGTCACCAGTGAATATATTCGAAGTGAAGACAATCCTGGTTGGCTGGGGAAATGGTGATCCTTTTAGAACTCCGCATCCCCCTCTGTCCACCTACCAAGTGCTGGGACTACAGATGTTCACCACCACATGGTTTGTGCTGTGCTGGGGGATTGACTTCGTAGCTTCCTGCGTGCTAGACAAGAACTTTCCTAACTGAGCTTCAGCCCCTGCCCTGGAAAGGCCAGTGAGCGGGGTTTCTCAGGTTTGCTAAGCACATGGGTATGTCAAAATGTGCCTGTCCTCCAAGCCGTTTACAAGGTCCACTTCTTATGTAGATTTTTCTATGCACACTGGCTTTATAATCTAATCTCCGAGAAGGACCTGGCTTTACTGCATTCTTTACTGTGGTTACAACGTATCCCTGCAGGGTGGGCATGGCAGCTGATGTGCCTATAATCCTAATACTTGGGCATTCAAGAATCTGAGGCAGGAGGATCATGACCTCAAAATTTTCCTGAGCTACACTCAAAAATAGAAAAGAAAAGAAAAGGAACGGAAAGGAAAGGAAAGGAAAGGAAAGGAAAGGAAAGGAAAGGAAAGG
>JADRCC010572844.1:0-11282 GCA_019843855.1 Hylomyscus alleni | reverse complement strand
CACACACACACACACACACACACACACACACACACACACACACACACCCTTCTCACCTTGAGAATTAAAGATGACTGGAACCATCCACATGTGAGGAAGTCAGTTCTGCTTTCTAAGAATAGTGTGAAGAGTGTGTGGGCTCTGTGTGGCCAGTGGTTCCGGTGGTGTGTGCAGTGGAATAAAGAGTGCATCCTGGGGATGCCGTCAGAAAACCGCATGGAGTGGCAGACATTCCAACGGACCCTCCATCTCCCAATCTTCTGTGAGGCCACCGTCCTCGGGGTCTTGAATTCGGGAAACATCTATTAGATGAAATTGGCTTCTCTTAAAGGCCCTTTTGGGGAGAGCAGATGAAAGGATACGAATGCCACGGACTTGTATTGTCAGCAAACAGAAAGGGGCGCACACATGTGCCAGCTTATAAATTACTGTTTTCATTAAAAAGGAGTTCAGAAGTCAGGTTCCACTTGCCATTGTGAAGACCTGAATTTTTTTTAGCCATATGATTTCATTATATGAATTACAGAATGGTAATGGAGTAATATTGCTCTTCAGCCAGCTCACTCAAATTTAAGACATTCAAGACCCAATAATGCACTAAATTCTTTAATTCAAGTTATGCAAATAATATACATTTTTTTATTCGGCTTCTCACCAGGTTGTACATGCATTATAAACACAACAAAGGCCTCTTTCTTGTACAATATTTTACTCAAAAGCTGCTGAAAAATAGAAGCCAAAATATTGTGAATTACATTCTCATAATGGCTTGGCTTTGTGCTAATGCCTGACATATTCTGACTGCTAAAGAGAAGCAGAGACTGGGACGAGGGGAGCGTTTGATGCTCTGGTACCCATTGGTACCCACGACTGCTGCCATTCTTTCCAGCGTTCTCAATGTCTAAATCAGATTATTATCTCTGTTTTCTTTAGAGTGGTACTAGCAGGTCCAGCTTTGCTGCACTCCGGGAGTCAGCAGGGGACTGGTCAACTCCAAAAGGCAAAAATGAAAGAAAGAGGTAGAACGTAATAGAAATTACCATGGCTGTCCCCTCGAACCGGGAGAACTGTTTGATTTTCTCACACAAAGCTCATGATCAAAATCAGACTGGGGAATTTCACAAAAACTTGTACAAAAATTTAGCAGAGTTGCAAATTTATCTCATAGATCTAAAGCACACATACACCACAGCACACATGCACACGCACATTTACCAACATACTAATTCTATTTAGGCATTAAAAGAAAAAAGAGTTAAATTAGAACTACTAGGCACTCCCTTATGGTAAAAACAAAATTTGTAGACTTCATCCCAAAATCTAGTAATTAAATCATAGGGCAATTCTATATGAACTCACTATATTTTCCAGTGACGCTCAATATAGGTTATGGGTAAATAGTGCAAATGAATAAATTCAACTTCAATACTATTTATTTAAATGAACAGAAGCATGCCGCACCTCTGAAATATACAGACCAATCCCATTATAGCCCCATACTTCAAAAACATTATTTTAGTAAGGAAGATTGCTTAATGTATACTAGGCAAGTGGAAAACAAAAATTGGTAAAGAAATTTCACTCCTTCAGCCTCATGAAGTAACATGAGCTCTGTGGGAACGGAGGGCATTCCTTTATGCAGTCTGAGCTCAGTGGCTTTGAAAGCTCAGAGGTCCTCCAGGAAACACTTACCCCCACTCCGGAGGGGGAGAAGAATCAACCCACCTCAACTAAATTTTGCAATCGTTCTAGCATTTCTAACAGAAATCTCACCTCCAATTCCTTCCTGGTAGAGTACCCAGTCAAGTACTGAACAAGTCACTCCTGGCCTCTTGTTTAAGTCAACAAGTGGCAGCTGTACTTCTTAAACTATACAGCTTTTTACGCAGGTCTCAGTGAGCTATGGAGGATAGACAGCAAATGAGTGTTAAGACGGGGTACCATTCTTTGGGTTGAGTTCGCCGTCTTCACTTGGATACAAACTATAGGCACAGAATATATTTACCTTTGCAAACATAAACAGAAAGGGGCATGTGTATATGCACATGTATACACAAACACACACTCACGCGCGCACACACACGTGTAGAGTGAGTATGTGTCGTGATTTCTTAATTGCATTTTACAGCTGGTTGAGACAGGGCCTATGGCTGCAATAAGGTGCAAAGAGTAACAGAGAAGAGGACAGGTAGAGGGGCTCGAAGGTGGGACACAGTGGGATGGAGAGAAAGACAGAAGCTACTCTTAGTAGGATTGATTCTTTGCCAGCGTCTGAAATAGAAGAAGGTGACTCTGGGAGAACCCCCCAGTCTCCAGTGTTGTCTGAACTCCTACCCCTAACACACATTTTTAATGCAGTCAGACTCCAGTGGGCCACACACAACCACTGGAAAGAGTTTCTCGAGTTCTCTCTTCTGAATCTGAGTGGAATAGGGAAGAAATAAAATATCCAGATAAGTTTGAGCATTGTCTTGTGACACACACACACAGAGACATGCACACCATGTGCGCACGCACGCACGCGCGCGCGCGCGCACGCGCGCACACACACACACACACATACACACACACAAAACCTCAGCCTGTGAAGTATCACTGCTCTGTTTTAGTCTAATGCTACTTCTATCTTTTATCCTTTTTAATTAGAAGGCAAATTCTCAGACCGCCAGGCCTAATCCCCACACAGTGGAACAAAGCCCAGCGAAGCCTTTGAACACTGTTCAGCCGGGCAGCACAAGCCCTAGTAACTGTTGGCAGCAGGGGCAGGATCTGACCCTCATCCCAGCCATTCTCCTGCAGACCATGATGCTCCCTGCCCTTCGGAACCCTATCTGTTGTTCTTCTGTTTAGACTGAAAAGACAAAAGCCGAGACAATGTGGGAAACGTAGAGGATTGGCTAGGTAGGATGCAGGGAGCTGGCGATGGATAGGGCCCGGTAAATGGGGTTTCACGGGAATGGACACAGTGGGGAGAATTGGATCACCAGATTAGGTCTTTGGGTTCAAGAAATTTCTTCATCCCTCACTAAATCTTTTCATGGACAATACCACTTTTTAAACAATTGTTGCATTTCCAATTACTCCAGGAGTGTTCAAACAAATGCCCCCAAGCCCTCCGTGAAAAGTTTGCTCATATTTTAAACTCGCCAGATGAAAATCAATAAAACAAACACCACCCCCCTGACCAGTGGCACACACTCACATCTCCCTTGCATTTGTGCCTGTAATAATATTTGACTCGAGAGCATAATTTGAGATCATTCAAGCAAAACACGCAACTAGACAGAAACGTGGATTTTCAAAGCTAATGGGAACAATCATGAATCAAAAAGTCAAATTCCAAGTATGCCGATATGAAGCCCAATTGTTTGAGTTTCCTATTTTGGCTCACTGTGAATTAGCGAACAGTGAAATGGCAGATGCTTTACCACACTAGAAACTCTTCCAAACCGTTCTTAGACTTAGCTATGTGTAGGGGGCTGGTGGGGAATTACCACTCAGTGCCAGGACTTTGAAGGTTGTAGTGGGATTTCTGATATGTGTCCTCTTGTTTTTAAGATCTCTGGCATAGACATGATTGAGGCAGAATGGAGGAAAACGTAAAATCTTTTATTGAAAGCATTTTTATAAATTTAGGATTCTTGAACACAGCATGTCCTTCAAGCATCTTCCAGTTTTCCTCGTCCCGGCCTTGTTCCACACACCAATGTGGAGAGCCCAGCGCTATACCCGCTGTTCAGGGTTGCCTTTGTAGCCAGATATAGAATACTACTGATCTGTGTTTGGGTGCTGGCTAGTTTAATTTAAATCATAGGTGAGGATTCAGTCTAGGGTTTAGGGGAGTAGAGACTAATAAATATCCATTTATCGCATCATGTCAAATTCAAAGTTAGACTTAAGCCACCTCAAGGAAGCTTTTGAGTTTTAAGAGTTTTTACCAAGGACCATTATCCTGAGCTCTGTACTTAAAGACAACCTAGTTTTGAAAAATCTAAAGTATAAGAATTTTATCTTAATTTTGGAGAACATGTGTTCCTCTTATTAAAGAGACAGTCATATGTCATTGTGATCAACATCGTTGCTATCTGTTGAACCCTGAATCTTCTTCAACATCCCTACCTTTGTGCTGCATTAGCCCATCCTCTCTTTAGGTAGACATTAATGAAAGAGGTGAAATATACAAAGACGATTAGATTCCCCTGCAGACATATTTTATATAGAACAGAGGCAGTTCCCTCTGATCCTGCCTTTTTTTTTTTTTTTTGCATCCATTTCTATCTTCAGGAAAAAAAACATACAAAACATTGCTACTCACATCCATGTTTTTAAAATGCAGGTATGTTTATTTCTTTTGCTTTATTTTAAATGAAAACTTCCTGAAAAATTAGGATATTTCATTTTCATTCCTGCACTCCCAAGAGGTAATCAAAATTTGCAAGTTAAGACACCTTAAAAAAATTAAATACTTTTTGTAAAGATAGAAGTCACTTAAAAAATGTTGAGATGTTTATGTGAATTTCACTGTCTAATGCTCCAATGGAAATGATCGATAAATATTTGCATAAAAAGAGCAAATTCATTATGCGTGTGTTAGTAATACTTGCAAGTCTTTCCCCAGGGGAAGTTATTTCTTGCTGTCCTGCCTACTTCTGCTGTCTTCTGACAGTATACACTTCAGTGAAATTTAATGCTACACTTCCCCCCAAAGTTTCTAAAAACCCAGAGACTGTGCTGGGTGTGCAGGGAACCACAGGAGACATGCTTCTAGGGAGCCAAACCCAGCATCCCTTCCACCCAGGAATGGCTGCTGTGTTTCTGTCCTGGCCCACTATCGTGCGCCTACTCACTTTAACCAAGTTTGTAAATAATTTTACTCGAATGGAACAGAAAGGCCTCTACATCACAGGCATCCAAAGCTTTTGAAGACAGCTCTTCCTTTAGTCTTAAAGAAACTAAGTTTTGCACATACATTGACAGTGCAGACTGTGTTGTTATTAAACACGAGTAAATATTCTTGACCATATGAAAATGTAAAAATTAAAATAACATATACATTTTGATTCTCTCTTTCTTGGGATTCACGCATTTTAGGGGTCCATTCAGACCATGGTAGGTCTGAATGGAGAGAGTTGCCGAGGTTAAATTATGTCTTGTGGTTAGCTTTTGTTGTTATCCTGTTTCTTCCCCTGAATTAAGCTTCCTTTACCAAGAGTTAGACCTTACTTAGCGTCTGAAGCTTATGATGTAAATGACCACAATACTAAGCTCAACCAAAACAAATACTTAAAAAAAAAAAAAAGAAAGAAAGAAAGAATGCCAGCCCTTAATTCTGTATTCTGATCCACCAGCGACTGTATAACTATATCATTAGCGATGTGCTGTAACTGGGGAAGTCCCTACCCTAGAGCTTGCGCAAACGATCAAAGAAAACATTCTCTTCTGTCTGCTGCACTTAGTAGTCCTGCCTCCCAACACTGGGATAAAAGGAACTTGCTAAACTGTTGCCATTTTGCAACATCTGCTATAATTCCCCTAAATCCAGATTTGTCTGACACAGAGAGCCCTGTTCTTACATCATTGCCTTGTGACAGTATAACACCAGTCACATCAAGCTTGAGGGCTGCAGCTCCGGGCTATGATAATATGAAGAAAACCTTTTTGCCTAGGGCAAAACACTTGTAACAAAGTATTATTCATCTGGCTAATTTAAATCTTCTCTCAAAAAGGTACCCAGAAACATATGCAGTATGCCTTTGTGAAAGGCTGGGGCAGCTCGTAGGCAAATGACCTGAACCAAGAGTACAAAACCTAATGTCCTGATTAATTACTGCTAAGCGGCTCTGATACACAGCAAAGAGAATGCTGGGACTAATCCTTAACCCTGTCCTACATTCTCAAAATAGCCCCAACTGCTGACAGTTACAAAAACAAACCTGTCCATGGTTAAATAAAAAAAAAAGAAAGAAAGAAAGAAGGAAAAGAAGAAAAATGTCAACATTATCTCTCAGTGCCCTTACAAAACACGGGTGAGGTGCACACCATCGTCACGTTAGTGAATTCCCAGGCCAGGCAGCGTCTTGGGACACAGGATCAGTCGCCCACAAAATAACCCAGGAGGGAAATACCAATAGCAGACACAAAACTTAGAAATATTTGGGGTGTTATTATTTTTTGCATCGCAAGATTGAGTTTTTCTGAAAATTATCACTTAAGAATTTGGGCAGCTTGGCTAGAGGTGGTGGTACATCCAGTCCCAGTGCTGCTGTGACTGAGACAGACAGCTGGGAGGATCTGGAGTTTAACACCATCTCCAGTCATGAAGTGAGATTGAAGCTAGCCTGAGCAATCTGAAATCACATGATGAAATAAACAAACAAACAAATAATAAATAAATAAAATAACTGCAAATAAAAAATAGCACCCCCGTCATCGAGGTTTTGAAGGCTAATGCTCTGTGTTTGGGATACAAGTGTTCATTTGTCACAGGAACCTGCTCACTGTTGGACTAAATAGGTGCTGCTTTCCGACTTGCCCACATCAAACTGTATCCCAGCAGCCCAGGAGAAAGCAAATGCTAGTTCAGCTTTATAGCTCGAGTTTTAATAATCTGTGTGGAGTTTTTTTCCAGATTAATTTTTTATTATTTTAAAATATGTGTATGTGGGGGGTGGGGTGGGGGGAGGGGAGTATGTGCAGGTAGGTGCACATGAGTGTAGGTGTCTGTGAGGTCCAGAGGTGAGTTACGGGTGGTTGTGAGCAGCTAATGTCTGTTCAGTGTACTGAAAGCCAAGCCCTGCAAGAGGAATATGGGCTCTTGACCTCCAAGCCATCTCCCCTGCCTCCCTGTGTCATTTTTAACCAGTGCTTGATTTTCTTTCTCTCCCTCCCCCCTTCTTCCTTTCTTCTGTCTCCTTGTCCTTTTCCTCCTCTTCATTTCTTTTTTTTTTTTTTTTTTTTTTTTTTTTGGCTTTTCGAGACAGGGTTTCTCTGTTTATCCCTGGCTGTCCTGGAACACACTCTGTAGACCAGGTTGGCCTCAAACTCAGAAATCCACCTGCCTCTGCCTCCCAAGTGCTGGGATTAAAGGTGTGCGCCACAATCGCCTGGATAAAAATTATTTTTATTTCATGTGCATTGGTGTTTTGCTTGCCAGTATATCTGCATGAGTATGTCGAATGCCCTAGAACTAGAATTACACACAGCTGTGATCTGCCGAATGCCCTAGAACTAGAATTACACACAGCTGTGATCTGCCATGTGGGTGTTGGGAATTGAACCCAGGTTCTCTTGAAGAGCAGACAATGTTCTTAACTGCTAAGCCATCTCTCTAGCTCCTCCTTTTTCTCTTCGTAAACACAAGGTTTCATGTATCCTACCTAAGCTATGCTCAGATTTGCAGTGTAACTGAAGATGACCTTGAAGATCAGATCTTCCTGCTTCCACCACCCAACTGTTGGGCTCACAAGCCTACCCCTCCACCTCCCTAGTTTATACATTGCTAAACTTCTAACCCAGGACTTCATCCATGCTACACATGTACTCTACATCCCAGCCTTTTGATTTTCTTCATGCAATCCACTTTCTTCTCCCTCCCTCCCAGTTCTCTCTGGCCCTGCTAATTTCTATTGACCCTCAAGCCACAGTCTTTGCTTCTCAACACTCTCTACCCCAATTTTCTGAATTACGGTGACTTTCCTTCTAATCAATGGAGCTGAAACTTGGAAGAAATTCACTTTAGTTAACAACACTTCTAGAATTCTGAATAACATCTAGCCTGGTCATAACCACCTTAGATGAAGATTAAGTTTCTCTGAAGCCCATACCTCTAACTCTATTCAGAAACACAGTGAATAATTCCTAGTTCTTGTGTTGGGACATCCAACAGAACAGTCCTTTAGAGATAAACCACTCTTCTATTATCTGCCAAGATGGTGTCTTGCAGGTTTTTTTTTTCTGATTAGAAAAAAAATGTTGCCTGGTGGTGGGGGCACACACCTTTGACCCCAGTGCTTAGGAGGTAGAGGCAGATCTCTGTGAGTTCGAGGCCAGCCTGGTCTACAGAGCAAGTCTCAGGACAACCAGGGCTATACAGAGAAATCTTGTCTCACAAAACAAGCAAAGCAAAACAAAACAAAATAACAAAAAATTTAAGAAGTATGTTGATCATTACCCTGACTTGAATTTGAACATCATGTCATCGAAGTCTGGTTTCCCATTTTTTTACTTGCCAGTCTCTCCGGGGTGAAGAAAGGACAGTCAAGGGCATACATTTGAGTATAGAGATCCGCTATGTTCTCCATCCCATAGGAATGACTAGATTGCATTGAACCTCAGTCTCCTTAACTATAAAATAGGGCAAAGAAGGCCTGTTTCACTGGCTTCTTGGAGAATAAAAAGAGTGAAAGTAACTGACCCTTCACCACAGGGAACCTATCAGCCCCTAAAGTCACCAACTCATTTCTTGCGGAACGGAGGAGTTGTTCTGGAAGGCTGAAGCACTCGATATCTTCATAGTCCTGGAAGAAGTGTTACATCAGCGAGGTCTATTCCAATCAGGGATTTTCATCTATCTACCTCAAAGGTAGTCACTACTAAGCTGTGGGGTCCTTGATCTGCGGGGATGAAATAGCCACACTTCCTGTTATGCCTTGTCTTTAGACACTCCAGGGAAGCTGAAGTGGGGAAAGCTCCCTACTTATCAACTTCTACTTTATAGTAGGCATTTCTTCTCTCTGTTTGTCTGTCTGCCTGTCTGTCTGTCTGTCTGTCTGTCTCTCCCTCCCCCCCTCTGTTTCTCTGTCTGTCTTTCTCTGTCTCTCTGTCTCTGCCTCTCTTTCTCTCTCAGTAAGGTTTCTATATAGTCCTGGATTAAATATAGTCCAGGCTGTCCTTGAACTCACAGTGATGCTTCCGACTCTGCCTCCCGAGTGCCAGGATTAAGGATTAAGGATGTGCACCCGGTTGGTAGGTATTTTTTGTGGAAAACCTCTTAGGGCTAAAGCTATACCCCGTTGGTAGAGTGCTCACATACAGAATGCATGCAAATGTTGGCTTCTATTAGATACACTGTAAACCCCGTATGTCAGTACATGCTAGGACGGGAAGACAATCAAAAGTTCAAGGTTATCCTTTGATTCGTGGCAAGTTCCAGGCTAGCCTGGATAACCTGAGACCACCACATTAAAAAAAAAAAAAAAAAGCACTTAATCCAACAATTCCTGAAATCATTTCACTGTCACAAAGCAGAATCCAGCAGCTCCTGTCAATGTGTTAAAGAGGACGGCAAGCCAGGCCTATGCCAAGTCTTGGAAGCCAGGTCTCTCGCTCCAGATCAGGCTGGCTCCATTCTGATTAATGGCTCTCACTCACTGCCCATCTGCTCAGGTGACCAGACACCACAGACAGAACCCTCTACTGCTGCTAGGGTGTTCTCAGCAGCAGGTGCAGAACATAACCCGGAACGCCCTCTACTACCTCAGTGAAACCACCAGCGTTTCCAGAGTAAGGCAGAAGTTTGTTTTGTTTTTTGTTTTTTTCGAGACAGGGTTTCTCTGTATAGCCCTGGCTGTCCTGGAACTCACCCTGTAGACCAGGCTGGCCTCGAACTCAGAGATCCACCTGCCTCTGCCTCCCAAGTGCTGGGATTAAAGGTGTGCGCCACCATTGCCCGGCCTGGAATTAATCTTAAGAAACAAAACAAATAAACAAAAAAGCTCCACAAAAAACTGCAAACCGTGAAGCTGGTAATGGTGGTTTGCCCCTTAAATTCCAGTACTTGGGAGGCAGAGGCAGGTGAATCTCTGAGATTGAGGCTATCCTGGTCCAGGACAGCCAGGCTACAGAGAAAAACCCTGTCTTGAAAAACAAAAACAAAAAGAAGAAGCCATGAAGTCAGAACACGGTGGTGCACATCTTTAATCCCAGCACTAGGAGCCAGAGGCAGGTGAATCTCTTTGAGTTCAAGGCCAGCCTGGTTTACATACCGAGTTCTAGGACATCTGGGACTACGTAGTGAGACCCTTTCTCAAATAAAACAAACAAACAAACAAAAACAACCACCCCCCCCCCCCCCAGAAACCACGGCTCATCTACCAGGTGAATTAACTGAAAACTCAGTGAGTGAAATCAGGTCAGGGTGCTTTGGCGAAGCAGCAGGTGGGTGCAGAGAGGCCCCTGCTCCCCAGGTAAGAGTGTGTCCTGCACAGACATGCGGAACAAGGCTCAAATCTCCATGTCTTACTAAAAAACCTAGGCATGGCTCTATGTGTGCTAGTGACCCCAGTGCTGAGGGGTGTCAATTTTCAAGGATCACCAGCAGCTAGCCTCGATACAGCTTGTGTGAGAGACCCCCTCTCAAGGGAATAAGACAGCCAGGGAAGGAGTAGGGTACTTACATCTCCTTTGTGCCACTCCCCATACATGCAGGAGTACTATACTTCTTCTGTGTGTGAACATATACACACATGCGCAGAGATAGACACAAACAGAAACAAGTGACAGGTGGACTCAGGCGAAACTCCATATCACTTCCCGGAGAAGTACAAACCCAATACCACATATGTTATACTATTTTAAACTTATAATTAATTTATTATCTTCATTTGTGTCTATATGTGTGCACCTACCTGAATTTATGCCCCCTGCGTGCATGCAGGTGTCTGGTGAGGCCAAGGGCATGAAATTCCCTGCAACCGGAGTAACAGTCAGATGTGAGCTGCCGTCTGGGTGCTGGGAACTGAACCTGGGCCCTCTACAAGAGCAGTAAGCACTCTTACCTTCTGAGCCGTCATCCCCACCACACATAATGCATATACTTTTGATTCTATGCATGCTAGACGTTTTTCAAAAGCAGGTCAGTGACTGCGTGCGCTGATACACTCTCCAATCCCAGCGTTTGGAGTCTGAGGAAAGAGGATTGCATGTTTGAGTCCAGCCTTGGCTCATAGCAAGAGCCCTAAGGTCTGTGGGAAGAGAAAGCAGGTTATTACACTAGTGAGGCCTCTGACCTACTGATACCCAGAGATCTTTTCTGCTTCCCCTACAATCCAGGGGCCATGGTCTACACATTTACTAGGGACTGGGAACATAAAAAAAAAAAAAAAAATGAGTTTAAAGAATTCACAAGTTAGGAGGCTGGAGAGATGGGTGGAGAGTGCCTAAGAGAACAGTTCTGCCTGGCAGTGATGGCGCACACCTTTAACTCCAGCACTTGGGAGGCGGAGGCAGGCGAATTTCTGAGTTCGAGGCCAGCCTGGTCTACAGAATGAGTTCCAGGACAGCCA
>JADRCC010572843.1:0-14426 GCA_019843855.1 Hylomyscus alleni | reverse complement strand
GTGTGTGTGTGTGTGTGTGTGTGTGTGTGTGTGTGTGTGTGTGTGTGATGAGGACTGAATCTAGGGACCTCAGCATACCGGGCAAGTGCCCTAACATTGAGCTACAACCTTAGCTCCAGTTTTATACTGTTCAGTGCCTCTTTGTTTTCGCTGTGACCCTTTGCCTGAGGTCAGGTATGCTGTTCTCCCCTTGTGGCCTGTTGATGCTCTCACAAAATTTCAGATTTGAGAGTTTAGGACTTTCAAATTAGAGATCATCAACCTATCTCCTGCTATTGGGCTAGGTGGCTCAGAGGAGGTGCAATTTGGCATGGTCTAAGGCTACATGGCAGGAAGAGGTAGCGAGTATTCAAACCAGGGATGTTTAAGATTGAGAAGTGAAGGCTTTGGCCACAGAGAATCCATCATTAGCAGCAACTGCTCTATGCCCATCCCGTTCCATGCTGGTTCTGTGTTTTCCAGCTCACTGTGCAGCCAACCCAGCTCCCTAGTATTGCTCACGGATCTCTAGGGCCATCTGCTGGGGGCCACCATCCTCTGTGCAGAGGAAAATGACAGGAGAGATGAACGCTCTGGGCACTACTGTAGATTCCTGCCTCACATATGGGGTGTTTGGCCTCTGGCCTTGGGTCCAGGAAAACCTTGGTTGGGCAAAAGCTGGTCCCCAAAGGTGGGGCTGTAGCCCTCTGATCACTGTGGCTTTGGGCTATAGTGGAGTCTGGGCTCAGCTGTGCATAGCATGTCAACCCCCTTTGGGAGCCTGAGGTGTGGACACAGAGAAGAAAAGGTGTGTGGAGTGAGGAAGGCTGGGAGGACACCACAGGGGGAAGGCATCTGGTTTCAGAGGCCAGAGGTTTTGGTTCAAGTTATAACCTCTTCCCCAGTGACCATTAGTGTTGCCTTCCAGGGATGGGAACAAAATAATCTGTATTTGTGGGGTCAGGGTGGGAGTTACTGTTAATATTTAACTAGGAGACCAAATTCTGATCACAGATGTGTAGACAGGCAACATGGTATATCTTTATTGTAGAATGTTATTCAACAGAAAGGCAATGGGATCCTGACTCAGGCTGTAATTGGGTGAATCATCATGAAGGCAGAATGCTCAGAGACAGCAGCTGGGTATCCGAGAGCACATATTATATTAGAGAACTTACTTGAAGTATCTAGAACAGGTGCATCCATGAGATGGAGAGCCTACACGAGGGGACAGGGAGAAAAGACTTACTAGGTAAGGGTGGGAGCAGGGCTCGCAGCTTTGCATAGCTGCGCAAAGATGCTAACTGCCACGACTTCTTTACTTCATACAGAGGCTGAATTTTAATTGTTAGTCAGCTAATTGTGTGTGTCTGTGTATGTGTACATGTAGATGTAGAGGCCAGGGTAAATGTTCCATTGCATCAGTTGCTGTCCACCTTATCTTTTGAGACAAGGTCAACTCCCTGAACCCGAAGTGCATGGTTTTGGTTGAACCCCAGGGAACCTTATATCTCTGCCTCCCTGGTACTGGGGTATAAGAACTCACCTCACTTTTTTTTTGGATTAATTTCTGGGGGATCAAATTCAGATCCTCATGTTTATGTGGCGTGTGCTTTACCAACTGACCCATCTCCCTGGTTCCTAACTTCTTTACAGCAATTTGTTGTTCGTCTAGATGGCATTTGATTGATTGCTAGGGTCTTACTGTATCTCTCAGGCTGATCTCAAACTCATGATCCTTCTGCTTCTCCTACCCTAGGATGGCATGTGCCACTGGGTCTGGCTCGGATTCTTCCTTTTAAATGTTAATGGCCTGCTGTGTGAATTTTGGCTCAGTAAGTTTGTGTTTTAAGTTGATAACAATCATGAGAATCGCCGGGCTGTGGTGGCGCACGCCTTTAATCCCAGCACTTGGGAGGCAGAGGCAGGCGGATTTCTGAGTTCGAGGCCAGCCTGGTCTACAGAGTGAGTTCCAGGACAGCTAGAGCTACAGAGAAACCCTGTCTCGAAAAACAAAAACAAAAAAAAAAAAACAATCATGAGAATGGTGGCCTCTTTTGGAGGGAGGGGGAGTTGAAATCTGGGATTTAGGTTGAAGCTGTTGAAGAAAGCAAAGCTCAGGTCTAAGAGGTTGTGGTAGGTTACGGCCCAGGGTGAGCCATTTGACAGTAGTTAAGAGCCAAGTCCTTGGTATCGGTCTGTTTTCTGTTGCTATAGCAGAATATCTGAGGCGTATCTAGCTCACAGTTCTTGAGATTCCACGATATAACACTGGCCTGGGCTGGACACTGGTGAAGGCCTCATGATGGATGACATTGTGGCATGTGGATGTGTGTGTGTGTGGGTACACATGTGTGTGGGTGCCCCTGCTCACATGTGTGGAGCCAGAGCTGTCATTCTGAACATTCCTTAAGGGTTATCTACCTTGTGTGTTTGTTTGTTTTGTTTTGTGAGATGGAGTCTTTTATTGGCCTAGAGCTTACCTAGTAGCCCAGGCTGGCTACCAATGAGCTCTAGGGAATCATCTCTCTGAACCTACAGGGCTGGTACACTGCAGCCCTTTTCACATGGGTCTGTCTGCTTTCCCATCTGACTGAGCTGTCTTCATAGCCCACACCTCACTCTTTCAAGAACTAACCTATGATATCTGCCTTATTACCTCCAGAGGGCGGTGCCCTTAGCCACCTAGCTGCCGTCTGCTGACTTCTTTCTTTCCTTTCCTTCCTTTTGCTCAAGCCTAGGCTTCATGTATGCAAGGCAAACATTCTACCACTGAGCTAGACTCCCAGCCAGCTCCACCTTTTAAAGATCCCTCACCTCTTGATGCCAACACACTAGGAACAGACCTCAATACCTGAGTCCTAGGGGGAAATGCTCAAGTCATATCCAAACCATAACACTTCTCAGGGGCTGGAGAGATGACTCAATGGTCAGGAGTACTTGCTGTTCAGCCATGAGAACTGGAGTTGGTTGGCTCATAGAGATCTGTAAATCTAGCCCCCAGGGATCTGATGCCCCTTGGTCACCTGCACACACATGCACACATACATTCCCACAGATACATAAACAAGATATGTTTTGTTTTAGAAGCAGGGTTTCTCTATGTAGCCAGACTGGAACTCACTCTGTAGACCAGGCTGGTTTCGAACTCAGAGAGATCTGCCTCTGCCTCTGCCTCCTGAGTGTTGGGATTAAAGGCATGTGCCACCATTGCCCAGCCATAAATAAGATTTTTAAAATCTTAAAAATAAAAACCATGGGGCTGGTGAGATGGCTCAGCAGGGAAGAGCATCGAAATGCTCTTTAGAAGGTCATGAGTTCAAATCCCAGCAACCACATGGTGGCTCACAACCACCCGTAATGAGATCTGACGCCCTCTTCTGGTTCGCCTGAAGACAGCTATAGTGTATTTACATATAATAAATAAATAAATCTTTAAAAAAAATAAATAAATAAAAACCATGGACTGGAGAGATGGCTCTGCAGTTAAGAGCACCGACTGCTCTTCCAGGGATACTGAGTTCCCAGCAACCACATGACAGCTCACAACCATCTTTAATGGGATCTGATGTACTCTTCTGGTGTGTGTCTGAAGACAGCTACAGTGTGCTCATATACATAAAATAGATAAATCTTTAAAAAATAAATAAAAATAAAAACCTTAATAGTTTTAGACAAAGCCATGTCATCCTGGTTCGGGTTTCTTATTATGTATTTATTTTAGTTTCCCTGCCTAGAAAGTGGGAATAATATAGTTTTTATTATGGAAATTTGAGTTTTCTATTATGAGAATCTTAATGCTTTCCTGAGGATTAAATGAGTTAATATTTGAAAGAACTCCATATCAGGAGTTGTTATTATCACTCATTCATGGTTTTATTTATTTGTTTATTTGCTGGGCACCCACAGGGAGCCAGGGCTGGGGCAGGCAGGGTTCTGGAGACACAGCTGCATGCATGACTCAGAGCTTGCTCTCAGGAACGCCTCACATCCTGAGAAGAGTCAGCACTGCACCTGCAGCTTCGGCTACTGATAAAAAGCCCTCATCCCTTGCTTCTCCAGGTCTGGCTAAGCAAGCGCCTCCCTTGAGACCCAGCAGGACTTCTTAATGGCTTTGAAATGTACTAGGCCGGGGAGCTGGGGACAAGGCTTGAGGAGGCCAGCGGCAAAGCCTGGGGCTTTGGTTTCCCTGCCTTGTATGGACAGTTCAGACTGGTTCCCAGCATTTTTCTATCTTCCAGCCCTTGCAACAGCACATAGCTGAGTTGGGCCTGGGGCTTTTGCTGCTGTTATGAGCACTGGCTGGGGCTGACTACAGAGTCCAGAGGCCTGAGGTCCACAGGGTCTCAGGGATCCTTAGAGGTCCAGAGAAGTACCTGGTGGTGGTGTTGAGGAAGAGAACAGCAAGCTTAGAGGGGGAAGGGCTCTGATGCCATCTGGCCACACCTGTCCTTAGCAGGGCTGCCAGTTCAATCACTCCAATCTCCTGAGCTAGGAAGGCCTGAGCTCTCGTGCTTACTGAGACTTGATTGATAAAAAGTGAACTACTTTGGGGGACTGTCATTTTGGCAGCCAGGGTAGGGTGAAGGATGCAGTTTCTGTCTGACCAGCAGCCGTGGAGAACAGGGTCCTTGTCTTCTTTGGATGAGGCTATTCCTGTTTCACTTCCCCATGCTGGTCCGCAGTCATTGAGGCTCAGTGGGACCTTAGCTCTCTTGGACAGAACAATCTTACTCCAGCTGCCCAGTTCCTCCATGTTCTGAAGATTTCTGTTTGAACTTCTCTTCCTGAACCTTCAGGTGCCAACCCTTGCTTACTCTCAGTGGTGAAAACTGACACACAGAGTGTCACCTGGCTGCAAGTCACTCCCAGCAAAGTCTTCCTCAGGTGTCCTCACATCTCCCCACCCAGGATGCTGAGTGATTCTAATGCCTGTATCTCTCTTGCCTCCTGCCCACTTCAGGGTGCATCCACTGGCTTCCTTCTGGGGGCTGTCCTGACCAGATTCAGAAGAACCATGCTAAGAAAGAGCTTTCTCTCCTTCCCAAACCTGCTACATGTAGTAGTAGCATGTTGGGCATGGTATAGTGGTGTATGTCCATCACCTGAGTGAGCTCTCAGGGGTTGTAGGCATGACAATAAAGAGTTCAAGGTCAACCTGGGCTACCTGAGACCTTGCCTCAAAACAAAAATATGCAGATAGTAAGTGAGTTAGGTGCAGTGATGCACATCTGTAATTCCAACACTTGGGAGACAGGCAGGAGGATAACCACAAGTTGGAGGCCATACTCGTCTACATAGCAAATTCCAGGTTGGTTAGGGTTCCACAGTAAGACCCTATCACAAAATAGCATAAAAAACAAAACAAAAGAAAATAAAGTAAACTATGTCTGGAGTGAGGACAGCAGCTGGGACCTTCCAGAGCTTGTCCTTTGTGGTCTTGGGTGTTCCTATCGGACCAAGTGACAGTGGAGAGAGAAGGGACCTGAGGAAGCGGGAGTCAGTCTCCGGTTGGATCAAGCTTTCTGTATTCTAGAACACCTGACCAATCTTCTCCCCTGTGCCCACCCTCCTCTCATCGACCCCATGTCTCAGGAACTTGGTATTTTGGGTAGGGTCTTCATTTACTGAGCTTTTTTTTTTTTTATTTTTGAGACAGGGTTTCTCTGTGTAGCCCTAGCTGTCCTGGCACTCATTCTGTAGACCAGGCTGGCCTCGAACTCAGAAATCCACCTGCGCCTCTGTCTCCCAAGTGCTGGGATTAAAGGCGTGCACCACCACCGCCCGGCTTTACTGAGCTTTTTCTTCATCCACAGGCCTTTGGTAGCACCTTGGTACCAGAAGAACATGGGACAGACTGCATCTTTGCCTGACACTGATAAAGGAGAGCACTCTGGTCCTGGGAGCACATTTATTCATTCACTCATTCATTCACTCAGCAAGCACCCATGCATGCCTTCATTTGCAGGGTGCAGTCCTGACATCAGGGCACTAATAGTGAACAAGACGGCTGGCTAAGGGACACCATCCCAAAGCAAGTGCACTGGTGTAGAGTTCCCTTAGTCGGGGGCGTGGGGTGGCATGGCCCTAGTTCTGAGGGCATAGCTGAAGGCATTAATGTGGTCACTCAGTAATTAAGCAGCTGCAGCGGTCCTTCTCAGACAAAGAAAGTGACAGTCACCCATGATCCCACTATCTAGAAGGAAGGTTTACGAGTCTTGGTGTGAGTTCTCGGTTGTGTGTCTCTAGCCTGTTTCCATATACTCAGCACAACTGGCATTAGACACGGTGAGACGGAACCTATTTTTTGTTCAGTGGCTTCCCTTATTGCTGGTGGGAAGAGGTCAGAGGACAGTGTGCAGGGATCAGTTCTCACCTTCTATTATTTGGGAGCCCAGCTATCAAACTCGGGTCACCAGGCATGGTGGCAAACACCTTGGCCTGCCGAGCCATCTCTTTGGCCTCACTGTGAGTTGAGTGCTCACCAGGAGGCATCCCCAGCTGTCTCCCTTTGGAGTGCATAACTCCTTTGGGGAAGACTCTCCTGATCCCTTGGGCTAACCACTGAATATCCTGGTACTTTGGAACAGTTGTAAGAGTCACCTGTACTCGTTGGTTGAGTGGTGGTCCTGCAGGGCTGTGCTTCCTGCTTACAGGAGAGGGATTGTGGTCCTTCCCCACAGTTCATCTGTGATCTGTGCCAAGGTATTCCTAAAAACATGACTATGAGAAGGAGGCCTCCCAACTGCTCTGGTCGTGGTGGTGGTGGTGGTGGTGGTGGTGGTGGTGGTGGTGGTGGTATGGTGTTGAACTAGGACATCTGGCTCCTCCATTCTGTAACTCAGCTGACAGTGCTGGAGAACCTGGGCCCAAGAAACCTTTCAGACCCAGCAATTGTGTGTGTGTGTCTTTATGTGTCTGCCTCTGTGTGTGTCTGTCTGTGTGTGTTAGTGTGAAGGGCATTGGCTAAGATGATGGCCCCTCTTCCTCAGTCCCCATGCCTCCTCTGGTCTCTTCATTCCAGCCTGTTGTCCCAGTGGGTAACAGCCTCATGCCTGTCTTATCCCAAACCTGAGGCACAGACCAGTTTCTGCTTGTCTGGAGTCCAGTGTTGTCTCAGCCTGCACTCTCTCCTTTGGGCTCCTTGGAATTCCAGTGGCTCGGGGCTTCCCCAGAGGCTAGGCCTTCACTTCCCCCGATCAGAATAATTTTACACCAGGATATTTTTGATCTTGTGCTAATTCCACTGAGTTGTTGCTCAGCCAGATCTTGGGCCTGGGGCTTTGGGAAGTGTTAGGTACATGAATGAGGTATTTAATAGGATTTAGTAGGCTTCCAGAGGCTCCAGCCCCAGGGCTAATGTCTCACCATGGCCCCTGAGACCCCAGATTCTTCCCCTATCTCCTTCCTCACAGGTCTCAGCCTGCCGGGAATTCTGTTTTGGTTGGAAGGAGGCGAGGCGGAGGAGTTTGCGTGTCTGGCTCTTTCCTCCCTCTCATTCCTCCTCCCTTCCTCCCAGTGTCGCTCAAGATGTTTCCTCTGCCAGCCTGGCACCACTCCAACCTGAGTCCACCTCAAGCAACAGCAACGATCCTCTTGCTTAGAGCTTCTGGGGGCTGTGGCTTTCCAGAGTGGACTTTGATGCCTTTGGCCATTTGGAGGAACCCAAGGAGCAATCCCTTGGGGTGGGGCAAGTCACCTGCTTGCTCTCTCCTCTGCATAAAACCCACACCTACTGAGGAGGCCACCAGTCATTCCAGGGGTGCTCTGGGTGGACTCGGGGTGCACCCTTTCTCTCTGGGGCCTCTGTTTTCTGAAAATGCTCATAAAGGCCTTGTCCTTATTTGGTAATAGATTGGGTTTGCCTCACCCAGCACCTCTGCTCGGGGCCGAGGGCAGTGGGAAGCCTATCTTCAACGCCAGCCGTGCCCCAAGGAGGAGCTGAGTACAGATTCCCAGCCCAAGTATCCCTGGGGATAAAGCAGACAAGCACCCCGGCCCAATAGAGCCAAGGCTCGGCCTTGACTCTTCAGCACCATGCACTGTGCCAGGGGAGTGCAGCTGCTTAGTAAACATGGTGGAGAAGCAGCCAGGGAAGCTGAGCTGTTGAGGGCCAAGAGGGGCCTCAGGGGGCTCTTGCCAGAGGAGGTAGAGCTGGCATGGGTTTTGGAGGATGAGGAAGAGTTGGCCAGGTAGGCCAGATGGGAAGGGGCTCCCATGCAATCAGCACAGCCTGAGCAGCCTATGCAAGCTCTTCAGGGTGTCTCCATGCCTGCAGTATTCCTACTTCAGTAGCAGGAGGCAGGCTGGAGAGAGGGCTCTAGATGTGCGAGACAGCTCCAGGCTGGTGACGGTGCCCTGAACCGCCAGAAGGACACTGGACCTGAGAGGTAGCAGGTCATGTAGGGGGAAGAGCAGGTTCTGAGGCTCGGAGGGACCTGGGGGGCTTGGCTGTGTACTCTGGGTGTGGAATGCAGCCTTGACTAAAGCAGGGCTTCACTCACATGTGAGATGGAACCATGGGGGACTCCACCGACTTCTGCCTGGGATTGGCCATTTTACCTACTTTGGTGAATTGCAGTTACCTGGATAATAAGGGTAGAAAGTCTATCTGGCCAGAGAGTTAAGAATTAATCAAGACAGCCTAGGTAAAGATTCCCTTCTCTCTTCCCTCCTCCCTCCTGTATTCTGCTCCCTCTGACTCCTTTTCTGTGCACAGAGGGCTGAGACCTGAATACAGTGTGGAAGATACTGGGTTCTCAGTATCTGGGCCGCAGCATTGACATCTCTGTTAAAAAAAAAAAATGCAGCTGCTGGGGCTGAGGGGATGGCTCGGAGGGCAAAGAGTGCTTGCTGTGAAAGCATGAGGACCTGAGTTTGAATCCCCATGAGTCCCACATAAAAAGTTGTGTATGGAGGCATGTGGCTGAGATCCCAGCACTCTGGAGGTGGAGGAAGGCAGATTCCTGGAGCTTGTTGGGCACAGACAGACAAACAGACACACACACACACACAGACACAGACACACACAGACACACAGACACACACACACACACACACACACTATGGAATTTCTAAAAAGGAAATTCCCAGCATCCCCTTGATAAGATAGGGGCCAGCTTGGCTTTAACATCCTTCCATGAGGTTCTCCCACCTTCTCTAATGCCAGAGCTGATGCCTTCATAGGGAGCTACCCTGATCTGTAGTGGGAAGGGTTCCCCAGGGTTCTAATCCTGCTGATTCTGTCTTGACCCCTGCACAAGGATGCTAAGTCCTCCTTTTTAGTCACAAAGGGCCCATAGGTTCTGAAGCTAGTCTGTGTGCTGGTTCGTGCTTAGCTGGGTAACGAAAGGAAGTCACCCTTCCCATCTGGGTCTCCCAGTCCTCACCTGCACAAGGATCACATCACCCCCTTCCCCACTGAGGGACTAGTACAGCCTTCAGGACTGAGCTAGCGCAAGCCAGTATGAGGTGACTGCCTTACACTGGGTGCCAGCACACTTCTGGGAACTCGTGCCACCACACGACATTGTCTTTGAGTTAGTGAGGGCTATGCTCCACGGCAGGGAGACAGCTAGTGAGGGAGAGACAGTTTGGGGGTGCTCTGAGGGGAAGGACAGGCATAGTTAGGGCCTGAACACAGGATCTGAGGGGTTACCAGTGGCTCCCTGAGGATTCTGAATGAGCAACAGTACAAGATATGGTGGCGGGTGGCAGGATGCTGGGTGCTGTACACACGACTGATGCAGCAGGATCACTGTCTGCTTTTTTTCTTCTTAACAGTAATTTTCAGTCATTGATGACAAATCTTGAGAGAGGCTGAAGTAAAACAAGGGACTGGGAGAAGGGAAGATGAGCTATGGAGACTGAGCAGTGGTCAGAGGCTCCCTGCCCTGGTCTGGGTCTTTTCCTTCCCAAGTGCCCTAGACTGCATTGCTTCAGAAGGGGAGTGGATTCTACCCAGAATTCCAGGAGAAGTTAGGGGGATGGCTAGGTCAGTTTGTGCTCTGAATGAGAATACCCAGTCTGAGTGTAAAGGCTTCTTCTCTTAAGGTGCTGGAGGTCGACAGCCCTAAGATGGGTCAGCAGGACTGTGTCCCTGCTGGAGACCCCGGGGAATGCTATCCCGCGTCTTCACTGGCTTCCAGACGCTGCCTGCGTTCCATGGCTCCTGGTCCAATCTATCCTCCATGTTCATTGCCAGCAGCAGAGTATCTTTCAGTGACTGTAAACTTGTCATTTCTCTCTGACCCAGTGATTGCTCTAGGGTCACCCACATAATTTGGGAGGTTTTCCCCTTTGCAAGATTTTTAACTGGTCAGACCACATGTACAAAGTCTCCATCACACCTCAGGATTAGGATATGGTACTTTGTTCAGCCTGCTCTCCGTTTCTTGCAAGGTTGTCGTACCTGTGACATGCCATCCAGATACTTCCCTTTTCTCTTCTCTCCGAGTTTCTGTCTCTCCATCTGTAAAGTGGGAGCTCACCACTCCCATGGTCTTGAGCCCGGGCCTCAGTGCTCCTGGCTGCCTGGGACTCAGGAAACACAGACTTGATCCTTGGCCCCAAGGATGCCCCCTCCCCTCCCTCCTTGGAGCAGCCTCCTCTCAGTTCCTGGCCAGAAGCACTTCCCATCATTCCTGAGCCACTTATGGGAAAGGCTGAGCTAACTGCACCCTGGGGAGGGTGAGGGGCAGAGGAAGGAGGTGGGAGAGGCTGGCGGCCCTGTGCAGTTGATGGGAGAGCAGATTTACCACGGGGAGGTCGAGGTTATCAGAACTCAGAGGCCCCGAGAGTGAGGATTCGTCCTTGGCTCTTGCAGGGACATCCAGCTCTGCTTGGCTGGCCTCCCTCCTAGGGTGGGTCCCTTATGATGGGCCCCAGGGCCTGGCTGAATGTACTTATGTGCATGGGGTGTGGCGAAGGGGAGAGAAGGGCCAGGGACCAGCAGGACTGAAAGTGGGGAGTCGCATAAAGAAGAACATACCTCCTTCCTCCCATAACAGACTGAATCTCAGCTGGGTTTCAACTCACCTCCCTCTGCCTAGAAACCGTTCTTGGCTTTCTCTGGCTGGCGTTCTCTGCCATCACTGAGCCTCATTTCTCTCATTCATCTACGTTTATGCATGAGTGTACATGTGCATGTTAACACCATTATGGGGCATGAGAGAACAGAACAAGAGCGACTTTGAATGGGTTGTGGATATGTCTTTTGTTGTATCAGGGGTGTCAATTGCACGGGCATCTGCCTTAATGTCCTCTCTTCCAACACTGACTTGCAGTGTCTCCCAGGTTAGGAGCAGCTTGTCCTCTGTAACTTTTAGGCAACCCCATCCATCCCCGTGTCACTCTGGAATTACTGCCTTCCCCTTGGCAACCTTTGCCGGCTGGTGGCCCTCTGGTGCCTTTGCCGGCCTAGTGGCTGGACTGGACTTTCCATCACACATGGATAGCGTCTAGCAGACCCATCTGCTTCTCAGTGCTGACATAGTTGAAGCAGAGCAGAGCAAGTTTGGCAAAGGTCCTGGGGTCTGGTGGAAATGTGGCATTGAAATCCCACAGCAGCAGCCTGTCCTTTAGCGGTAAGCAGTCCTCCATGGGCTGAAACCAGTGCATACAAGTGCAAGCCAGGGGATGACTGGACACATAGGGCATTCCTGGTCAATACTGGGAGACAGTGGGCTTTCCTGGATGCTATTCTTTTGTTGTTGTTTGTTTGCTTGCTTGCTTTTTGAGTCATGGTTTGTCCATGTAGCCCCGGCTGCCCTGAAACTCACTCTGTAGACCAGGCCAGCCTCGAACTCTGAGCACTGCCTGCCTCTCTGCCTCCCGAATGCTGGTGTTAAAGGCGGAAGCCACTGCCACCCACCGTCTGCTGCTGTTCTCATGTAAGATTATTTACATTGGTTTCCCCCACTTGACTGGCAGCCCCAAGGGCCCTGTCACCCAAAGCTTTGTCCTCCTGTGCACAGAGCCCCTACGCATTATCGCACTTGGCTTATTTATTTATTCCTGTGACCCAGATGAAGACAGGCGAAGTGAGGTGCCACGTAAGACAGTGCCAGGGCAGAGATTTCAGCCTTTCCCCTAGTTATGTCTACATTCCTTGACACCCCCACCCCATGCAGCTCTCTGAGGGCTTGAAGTCAAATGGTGTGTACCTGAGGCTGGGGTGGTAGAGTTCTGGGAGGTGCTGCTTTGGACAAACTAGTGGTTGAGGGGGTCAGTGTGTCTCCTCCTGGCTGGCTTCTCACCAACCCTCTGGGGTCAAAAGAAGGAAAACTGAGGAGTTGATTGAAGGTTTACATAGGATGTGGGGGTGCTTATTACCAAGTCTGGAGAGAAGTTTTTGGAGGTGTTTCTGAATGTTCCTCCCTGCCCCCTGCCTCATGGGGTTCATGAAGCCATATTCTTGTCCAGCTCCATGGCACCCACCTCACTTCAGGCCTCTGTATTTTGTATAATTGGTTTTTTGAGACAGGGTTTCTCTGTGTAGCCCTGGCTGTCCTGGAACTCACTCTGTAGACCAGGCTGGCCTCGAACTCAGAAATCCGCCTGCCTCTGCCTCCCAAGTGCTGAGATTAAAGGTGTGTGCCACCACCGCCCGGCTCAGGCCTCTGTATTCTTAGAAGTAATGGAAAGCATTTCTTAAAAGGCTTTGATAATTCAGTCATGTTCTCCTTAGGATCTTTGGTTCTGGGGCCTTTGCTAGTCTCCCAGAACATATCATTTCTATTAGCTCACCAGCTGCCCAGGCTCCTGGGAGGTCATGTGACTCCACTGAGAGGCCTCCATCCAGCTGAAGCCAAGAGGGACTTGGACCCGTCCAAGACCACCTGGCAAGTCTGTTTGCTGTGGTGCTGTTAGTTTTATGGTCACCTAGAAGAGCCCAAGCTTGAGCCTCACGTCACATTCTGGGCAGCTGGATAGCGGGACTGTGATGCCACAGCCCTATTAGACACTCTGGCTGTGCCCTTTGCTCCTGCATAATGGTGTTACCAGTGTTCATTGTGAGACAGGAGGATCTTGAGTTCAAGTCCAGCCTGGGCTACCTAAGGAGAATGTGGCCAACAAACAAACAAAGAAACAAATAAAACGAGGGTATAGCTCCAAGATGCTCCCATGGATGGAGGTAACCAGGCAAAAGGATCATGCCTACAGGGAAGTGTGGGCAGGTGCTCTCCTTGGAGTCAGTGCTTCCTACAGAGGGACAAGCTGTCCCCTCCAGGTCCTCTGGCCGCCCCAGCCTCCTTCTCAGAGTACAGTATAGCCGGCAAGGGGAGGAGCTGAGGCTGGAGTCTGGCAGGCTGGGCCTGCCTTCAGTCACCTGAGGGACTGTGGTGGCTCTCTCTTCCCTTCTCTCTGGCTCCAGCTTCTCCTTCTATAAAAAAAAAATGGGAATAATGTATTTTCCTCAGAGTTTTCCAAAAGATGAAACCTGAAAACCATTTGAAGTACTCAACACGTGATCCATTAATTACTAGAAACTCTTTTTTTTTTTTTTCTTTTTTTCCGAGACAGGGGTTTTCTGTGTAGCCCTGGCTGTCCTGGACCTCACTTTGTAGATCAGGCTGACCTTGAACTCAGAAATCCGCCTGCCTCTGCCTCTCACGTGCTAGGATTAAAGGCATGCGCCACCACTGCCCGGCTACTAGAAACTCTTAAAATAATTATCACGAGGGTTTTGTTCTCTAAATTTTAATAAAATTACTCAAAGTTTCTGAAGACTGGGCGCTGTCACTCAAGCCTGTAACCCTAGCCCTCAGAAGGCAGAGACAGGAGGAGGATCTTGAGTTCAAGTCCATCCTGTGCTACATAAGTAGACCATGTTAATAAGTAAATAAATAGATAAATAGATAACAACTGATAAGGTAGGGGTGTGGCTCAGTTGTTAGACTGCTAGCTGAGCATGCACAAAGCTCAGAGTTTGTCCCCAGCACCACATAAACTGGATGTAGTGAACCACACCTGTGAGCACTTGACAGACGGAGGCAGGCAGATGAGAAGTTCAAGGTTATCCTGGGCTACAGAATGAGTGTGAGGCCAGCCTGGGCTACATGAGACCCTAGTTAAAAAACCAAAACTTTGAAGAGAAGGTCACCTGTGGCTTAAGATGCCTGGGAAACATTACGTTTTGCATTTCTGTGCTGTTCTTTTAGAGATCCCCTCGTGCCCTGAGCTGTACCATCCTGTGTCCATGAGGAAGTGTGTAGTTTGGAACAGAAACGGGATGCATTGTGTCTTTTAGAAGTATTCAATTCTTGTACTATTCAGAAGTGTTGAATTAGGTTTTAGTTTTGGACTAGAGGTACTGGGATCCATGGGCCAGGCAGGTGCTCTGCTGCTGTGTCTCTGGCAGCTTTCAGCCTTCACATGTGTGTGTGTGTGTGTGTGTGTGTGTGTGTGTGTGTGTGTGTGTGTGTGTGTGTGTGTGACAGAGTGGG
>JADRCC010572840.1:0-13732 GCA_019843855.1 Hylomyscus alleni | reverse complement strand
GCCAATCAATGAATGTAATTCATATAAATAGATAAAGAGATAAAATCATATTACCTCAAGAAATCCAGACAAATCATTTAGCACAATTTGACATCCATTCCTGAAAGAAATCCTCCACAAAAATGAAATTGAAAGGGAGTTTTTCAACTTAATTGAGAATACCAACAAAGTCCAGGGAGTAACAATGCATTTAAGGTTGCTTTTTACTCCAAGACAAAGAAAACAATGATGTCTACTCTCAAAGCCCTTGTTCCATTATGTACTGATGGCTTTAGTGTAGTGAAACACAGGAGGAAACATAATGTATCAATATTGGACAAAAGACACTAGACATTGTATAGACTGAATGTTCACATACCTTCTAAGTGTATGTTAAATCTGATGGAAGATGCCCAGCATGATGGTGTTTCGAAGCAAAGCCTTTGAAAGGTGCTTGGGCTATGAGGATGGAACACTCATGAATAAGATTAATGACCTTCCAACATATTGCAAAGATTTTTTTTTTTTTACATTCTCCTTTTTTTATTTTTATTTTTATTTTTTTGTGGTAAGATCTGTGCTCAGAGTCTCTCACAAAAAATAGGAAAGTATTCTGTCCAATTGACATCTTTAACTTCTTTGCTCCTTCTATGTGAAGCTATAGTGAGACCCTTGTCAGATAAAATATCTACTGGCTACTCAGATGCAAACTGCTCAGCGTTTGAGAATGTGAGAGATAAGTGTCTGTTTATTTACATAGCACTCAGTGTATGATATGCTGTTATAACATCCTGAAAAACCTAAGGTAAGCACAACACATGTATGATTATAAAATAATTTCTAAAAATCCCTATTGATAACATTATTTATCAGGGAAACACAAGCTAAAACCGTAATAAAGGGCTGGGAAGATCGTTCAGTGGCAGGAAAAGTGCTGGATTTACCCATGTGAGGGCCTGGATTACAATTTCTAGGAGCTATATAAAACTTCATGTCCTAACATACACATATGGTCCTAGTGTTTTTATAGCAACATGGAAAGAAACTTATGGGACAGATACCATGGGTTACACATGGAGGCAACTACCAAAAAGACCCTGACTTATGCAAGTTAGGATGTTAAGAGTTATATCTAGTGTTGTCTTCTGACATCCTCATGCATGCTCTGTAGTCAAACTCACAAATACGCATACATGATATATGCACGCGTATTACACATATATAAATGCAAAGTATCCAATGCAATATTTCTGTGCACAGAATAGATAAAACTTTTTTTTTTTTTTTTAGATAAAACTTTTTAACAGAAACTAAACGTAGCTTTGTATTGGTGAGAACCATTTTGGGTGGGAAGACAAGAAAGCTAAAGTTTTCTGAAAAAGTACTTAGCAATTTTACTTTCAGTTTTCATATGGCCCAGCGGTCTCTCCTAAAGTATTAAAAGCTATGTTCATATAGGAAGGTCTTTACTTGTAATCACCACAAACAGGAAATAATAGAGAAATAATGAATTATGGCATTTCCACCCATTAGAATATCACACAACAATAATACCAGAGACAGCACAGGCAGCAGCATGGATGAAAATCAGCTATGCTATGCTCACTGAAAAAAGTCAGGTTCAAAGGCTACCCGTGGGATAGTCAATGCTCACGAAATGTTAAAGAGGAAAGCAGAGGAGCAGAATAAAATCTCAGTGTTGCTCAGGAATAGCAGGGTGGGGGATAGAGGTGAGTTGCAAGACATGGAGAAATAATTGGCAGCATAGAACTGCTTTATAGCTTTCTTGTAGTGATTCTGTGGCTGGAGGTGTTCATAAAAATTTAAGAACAATGTTTAATAAAGATTCTAATATATCAAATATACACTCCAATTTTATTTAAACAATGAAAACATCACTGCATCTGGAAATGAGTACTTGATAGTTCAGTCGTTATTAAAAGGGAGGAATCAAAGGACATGATTAAATAGTTATTTTTAACAAATGGCATATGGCACGGACAAAGGGAGTGGGAGATTAAAAAGAGTGTCCTGAAAGGCTTTCTGGGGGAACAAAAGATAATGGCATGGTGTGCACTTATTAGAGATCCTTCCATAATCTTCCAGTTCTTTCTAATGCCATGGATTACGCCTCCTTATTAGCTAGAATGGAAATACACCCACAATACTACTTTACAGACAAAGAAAACTGACTTCTTTGTCCTTCTCTGAAAGGCTCTGTTTCCATTCTATCCAGTCTGTTTCCGTATTTTCATAAAGGAAGCTGCCAGAGGCAGCTGAAGGATCGTGAAACAGTATGTTGAAATTGGTAAAGACTGATTTTGACATTTTCCTCTGACAACCCTTTGATTAATTTTCTGCTTCATTAAAACCCTTAATTAAATTAACACTGAGTGTAGTAATAGCCTTGACATATTTTGTGTACCAGCAAACAAGGCTTCAGCCTTCCAAGGCAGTGGCAGTGGACAGAAAGGGTTTCTCCAGCCATGTTAGTCATTTGTGGCTATGGTGACAATGACCAGAGCTGGGCTGGCAACTTGTCCAAAGGCCTAGCTGGATTAAGGCCGTAGTGTGTGATCCACACAAGGAGGGGAACTTGGAGGGATGACCTCATCATGGTCAGATTCAAACCTCCCAGTCTAGTACTACTGCCTGTTATTCCACTGCCCCTCATTCTCCCTAATCAGCACTACCATGATCAAGGCATTGTAGTTTAACAGTCCTGAACTAGAGCCCCTACCCCACACAGTCCATCTTTCTTTGACCCCCCTTAGCACTTACACATAGAGCTTTGCAGGCTTGCTTTTTATATGTGTTGAAAACAAGGTGCCAGGACTCGTCTTGAAATTTTCTAAAAATGATAAATTGATCATTTAAAAAAGTTCCTCTTTCACCTCTCCCCATATGTTGGATTTAGCAGCACATATGCTCCTGTTGGCATGATATCTATCCCTGCATTGTATAGAACTTCAAACGTGGAGATGGGGGAAGGTATTATAAAACCAAAGGTCTTCAGTGTATAAAAACCATTAAAACAATATACATGAATGTATTGATTAAGGTCAATTTACAAATTAAGTTATTGACATTCAAATTTCACACAAATGATATCATTTTTATTAGGAATTTCCTGGTAATTTGATAGAGACTCACTGTCAGTTGCTTACATTCTCCTAAAGTATTAGCTGTGAGAGGAACCAATATTTTTTTCTCCATTTCAGTCACAGACATGTGCTAGGTATAGGCAGGAGCCTACACAATAAGCAATAAATAATGGAAGTTCATCACTTTCTTCTCCTTTGTTAGCATCAGATACAGAGCTGTTCTTCCTTTTAGAGGAAGACCATATGGATTAATTTTTATATCCCTTCGTAAGCTTATCTGTAAGAAACAAGTTCCGTTGCTCTCCATTCCTTGGTCTACTCAATACAAGCTAATCATGCCTTAGAAACAGAGATGGAAAAGTTTCTGGCTTCAAAGATGTCATTACCAGAAATAGTGATCAAGGCTAACAAATGGGAATGTAGAGACATGTAGGAAACTAAATTCAACAAAGTTGGCCAGATGGCCGAAGTGTGGCTGGAGTCACCAGTTCTGATGCCAATTTATTTTATTTTTATTTTTGACTCAAGGTTCACCTATATAGCCCAGGCTGCCCCAAAACTTATCCTGTTTCTGAGCACTAGGACTGCAGGTCGTGCCACCCTGTCCGCCATCTGATGTTTTATCACAATATTGGAAAGACATTTTAGTTTAAGGACCATGATGATGTCCTGGGGAGCTTCAAGCCAAAGGGAGCATTACTTGAAGACAGAGACATAGATTCGAGCCCAGAAAGGATGGGTAGCATGGGAGGTAAGGAAGAATGGAAGGGGCTACCTGCTGCAGTGGAGACTAAGAAGCACTTCTGGATGGTGCCTGAGAGGGATGTAAGAAGCCATTGACGGAGGTGTATGTGTTCAGCAACTTAAGAAACGCGGTGAAATGATCCTAGGAAGTGTGAGAAGCTGTTAGCAGGATTGACACACAGGTCTTCATAGCGGCAATGCAAATTGAGATGAAATTCAGAATATGGTAGTCAAACAAGAAGGGGGCTACAAAAGAAAAAATAAAACCCAATCTGGAAACAATGAGAGTTTGGCCTAGAAGGGAAGGGGCTGAGGGTGATGTGTAATAGAAGCAGCTGTGTTTCATTAGACAGACAAAAAGGGGAGCTACTGTCGGTGCTAGTCAAGGATACAGACCTCATGGGAAGGCTTTTAAAAACTATATCTCTTAAAGACAAAATATAAAACAATCTCCATGGTTACAGCACATAGCCTTGTATTGGGTGCTTCAGATCACAGCACACATTGTTTTATCTGGAACACTTTATTTTTTATTTTATTTATTTATTTTTACAAACACTAGAATAGTTTGATAGGAGAGACAGCAGCAGCAGCAAGAGACCTAAAGATGTCGGGCCCCAGTGTGTGGGCTATGGTGGCTGTGCTATGTTTGCAAGTAGTGGACTTGGCATTTACTACTTTTATCCCTTGGAATGGGATTCTGATGGGATCACATGGTATTCGGGAAGATGCAGAAAAGCACAGAAAGGTTAAGTCACTGCGGAGGTCGTGCGATTGGTAAGGAAACTGGGGAAGCTCCTGTAATAATTCCTGGCACAAATTAGGTGTTGGTTCAGTATTAATGATTCCTATTACGTCAGGCTTTACTCGGTCGTTCTTTATTACAGCTGGTTTGTGGGTTTGTACCAAGTACGATAACTGTGTCCTAAGAGAGGTCCTTGGAGGGCAGTGAAGCCAGTATTAAGCAATGAGGAGGCTGGGCTCTCAGAGGGATCATTGCAGGCCTAACATGATCGGAACAGAGTTTCTTTGAGCAAGGAACTAAGTAATTCTAAGCCTAAGTTTTAATACCCTTAGTGGGCTGAGGATGGGATTCAGTGGTAGAATGGATGGGACTCAGTGGTAGAATGATTGCCTAGCATGTAAAAAGCCCTGGGTGTAACGCCTAGCACTTCATTGGACTGGCAAGGTGATACATGCCCACCTGTAATCCCAGAGTTTGGGAGCTGGACACATGAAGCAAGTCCAGGTCACCGTAGGTTATATAGTGATATCAAGGCCAGATATGTGTGGTGATTTCCTTCAAATATATATTTGGGCTTCCCTTCAGTAGAAATTATGGAAGTCAAGAAAGAACAAATGATATTTTTTATAGATACTCCAGTGCCAAAGGAGACTATTTTTAAGATAAAGGGCAAGAGAATACAGCTTGTGAAATGATTTGAGAAGTTCCTCACAGTTTCTCCACTTTGTACACCAAACAAAGGTTGTCCTCTCCCTCATTCTTCCCTCTGCTTCTTGTGAAATTCAGCCACAAACTGTAGTGTCTGGTAAGAGCATGCTGCACATGTCAGAGATGCAGGGGAGCCGGGATGCTGAAAGTGCTCTTTAATCCTGTATGCCAATGAGCCAAGAGACAGGGAGATGGAGAGCATCCCCACAGGGCAGTGAAGCGGATCGCTGTGCAGTTGGTTCATAGAAACAAACTTTCGACATGTTCTTTCACAGAATTGTGATCTTTCGCTAAGTTCAAACACTGACAAAGAAAGTATTAGAGCCCAATCAAACCCAGAAAAAGAAAACAAAAAAGGAGCCGAAACGATAATAGCTAGATTGGGCCGGATTCAAGTGTTCACGTGAGGATCACACCTCTCATGCAGTGTGTAAAGTTAGCTAACTCTGCTACCAAAGCCAGATGCACACACTCAGGCACAGCATTTACACATGCAAAGGCCTACACACAAAGACACATCAATTTCTCTTAGAAATCATACCCAAGAGCTTTTATGATGTATGGCATGATAAACAAAGTATTCATTGGAGACAGAGACAAATCCAGAAGGAATGCTTCTGATAACTTGGGAACCGTCAGGGAAGCCACTGATAATTCAGTTCACAACTGTCAAGATGCTGCTACAAGCCAACACACACCCCAGGGTGAAGGAATCGACACGAGAGACGGATCAGGGCATACAGGCCTGAGTCCCAGAGATCAGATCATCTGTATCTTATTAGAAAGCCAGACGTTGCAGCAGATTTCTGTAGCCCTGGAAATGGGAGAAATGAAAGATTGAGGCCATGGATTTCTCTGACACCACACACCACACAGCCTGTCAGTCACAGAAGGAAGACACTCCTGGCTGGTTATAGCCCCTCCTCCCTGACCTGCCTGGCCTGACATTCAGCAGCAGACCCTTTCTCCAAGGTGACTAAAAGATTCAACTGTCTGTAAATATCTTGACCCCAAGGTTTCACATTTTCCTCTTAGGCTATTTGTCTTTTTTTTCTCTGTCTCTTTATGTGAGTTCTTGGTAATTAACAAGGTCAGTCCTTTATTATCCTATTTAACAGTGTTTTTAAAGTTTGACATATAGCATTTGCTATAGAATTTCTCTTCGGGAATAGAAATGTATAAATACATGGTTTAAGTCATAAATATTGCCTGCAGTTTTCCTGTGTTATTCTTTGCAAGGTTTTTTGTTTGTTTGTTTTTGTCTTTATTGTTCTTAGAGAAATAAATTAACTCATGAATTAAAAACCTTTTAAAAACCCTTAGAAAAATCCAATACATTAACAGAGTACACTGCTACATGTTTTCCATAGATATTCTTACAAAATCACTATTAAACCACAATGTAAACATCAGAGGATTGAACAAATTTGTCATTTACAATGTAAATAAAGAAAATATCTAATAAAAAATAAATTAAAAAAAAAAGAAATCTGACACAGGGGGCTGGGGAGATGGCTCAGCAGTTAAGAGCACAGACTACTCTTCCAAAGGTCCTGAGTTCAATTCCCAGCAACCACATGGTGGCTCATAACCATCTGTAATGAGATCTGATGCCCTCTTTTGGGGTGTCTGAAGATGGCTACAGTGTACTTACATATAATAAATAAATCTTTAAAAAAAGAGGTAGAAATCTGACACAGACAACCAAATCTTCAGCTCTTCAAGCACACTCGCTTCCCATGCCCCATAACTTTGTCTCTAATATCCGCTAATAGGAGTATCCCTTGTGATCCTTAGGCTCCAGGCTGCATCCACCCTTCCAAGCTGATGCTTTCTGACATGCACTTCCTGCTGAACCTGCCTCCTCAATCCCCTCCTCTACCCCCACCCCCTGCCCCCAGAAGTTCCCTCGTCCTCCTTCTTACTGTGACCCCTGACCACGACTATCTCATACTGTGAGCATCTATCTTTTCCAAGACAGATCATACTGCTCCCTCCAAAGGAAAGAAGGTCTGTCCACTCAGAATTCAGAACAGAGTCTGATCGTGGTCTATGAGTCAACCACATCTCTTTCACTTGGTTCTGTGTCATTCTTAAGACAATGCATACCAAAAGTATTCAGGGCCTACATTCTTACCATACTTTGTCACAAGTTATCAGATTTCTTAGCCACATTTCTGGGCGACTCAGAAAGGGCCAGAGCTCACACGGTTCTTTATCTGGGTGACAACGTGATTACGAAGATGATGCAACAACCAAGAGAGGCATTAAAAACTATTAAATAAAACTTTATTTTTGCTTGTAATCTTAACTTCACAAAGTAGATCAGAGTATCTCTCAGTGCTAACTTTTCTTTAGTCGTCTCTCATCTATTTCTGTCCACTGCCTTGCCCTTCTGTATATCCCACACTTCTTTGTCAAATTGCTTTACAGCCTTGAGGTTTTCCCCCCTGTAGTCTCACCCACACAATCCCATTCCTACTTACTCACCACTGTGAATAATCCCAAGGGGGCCTCTTAACAACCATAATTTTTCTCAGAAGTCAGAAAAGGGAAGATATGGCAGAGGGAAAGATTGATTTGGAAGACAAACCCAGACAACCCTCACACATTGATAATGATTCTCCATGCCTATAGATTCTGCCTTCTGGCTCCTTAAGGTTGCACTAAGAGCTTGGCCAAGGGCAGGATTTTCATGTTAATCTTTGTGTTCCCTTTAAGAGTTAATAAAATATTCAGCTTCTAGGGATCTCTCAGGAGTTGTGCTTACCATCCAAACAAAACGGGCTCTAGAAAGAACCTATAAGCCCTATACCTGTTTTTCTCTGATTTCGATACTGAACACTTCCAAGTTGCCTTTGGAATTGTTTCTGCATATCCAGGATGGTAAGTTAGCAAAGTTCAAAATGTATATGCTGGAACACTACACTCTTGACTTTGAAAATAGCGTGACCTTTATTTAAGTATGTTCTTCAGCCTTCATACGCACACGCACTTTCTGTAAAGCTCTAATACAAAAGAACTCCTTGTGACTGAAAGGCGGTTTCCTTGACTAAAAATAATGTCATTGACCATCGGGTTGCAGCTCTCAGGGTCAAACTTGCTGAAAGCTAAAGGAGGAGGCTTTAAGGTAAAGGAGACTTCACTTCATAGTTTGCTTCTAAGAAAATCAACCAACCTGTTATCAAGAAACTAAGCATATGCCCCTTTTCAACTTTGCTAAACATTTAAATACAGTTTCATTATGAGTTACTGTCTGATTTTTCTGACCTATCTCTGTAAAGTAAGGAAATGTTTTGTGCATAGTTCAAACTTTTATAAGGCAAGCTCATTATCTGGTGAATTACATTCCTTAAAATGGAGATATACAGATTGTAACAAAATTAATGGTATGTGTGTGTGGAGGGGTGTGGGAATGGCTCACAATTTAAGGAAATTTTGTGACTAAGTCACGGATAATTGGACAGGATCTTCTCAATTATAAATATTTACCTTTTGCAAAGGAGTGCAGAATGCTGAGGTAGATGACCTTGGATTCAAGCAATCACATACTCCTGGGAAAGTCATGACAGTTTTATCCCATAAAATCCTCAGAGGTGGAGCTATAATAAAGCACACTGCAGCGTCCCTTCAAAGTCTGATCAGAATTGGGGATGGGGAATGTTGTGCAATGAGAAGGGTATTGGGAGAGTGAGGAAAAAGCATCGGGCAGATGCACTTTTAAAGTCCATGTCATGTACAGGTCACAGGCACTCAAACTTAGTTAATTCTTTTAGCCTCCCAGCTTCATTTTTCCAACTCTGTAAAATAGAGCTCATGATACTTTACCTCTTTGGATGGCTGTGATACGACTAGAAATGAGATAAGTGGAAAATGCCTGACAGATGGCCAGACAGATTCCCCATCCTCTGCTCCTAATGAAACTTGACTTAGGTGAGGCTTGCCTCCTTTTCTTTTTTTTCCAAGATACTGTTCTACTCCCCACCTATCTACCTTTTTTTCTTGTGTCTACTTAGCTGGAGCATGTCCCCTTCCCCCATGGGATCCAGATGGTTGAGGTTCGGGTTGCCTCCCATCTTCCCACTAAATGAAAAGCTTCAGTGTTAGTCATGGTCTAACTTCCGTTAAAGCAACTGTAACAAATGAATACAATCCACGTTCTTTGAATGTCTACCATGTTGGAAACATTCCATCTATGTTATCTCAGAAAATGATATCAAATATATATTACCCAATACATAGATTAAGATGGGGATCCATCCCAAAAACAGTCACCAAACCCAGACACAATTGTGGATGCTAACAAGTGCTTGCTGACAGAAGCCTGTTATAACTGTCTCCTGAGAGACTCTACCAGTGTCTGACAAATACAGAGGTGGATGCTCTCAGCCAACCATTGGACTGAACACAGAGTCCCCAATGGAGGAGCTAGACAAAGGACTCAAGGAGCTGAAAGGGTTTGCAGCCCCATAGGAGGAACAACAAGATGAACCAACCAATACTCCCAGAGGTCCCAGGGACTAAACCACTGTTAGGCCCTATTTGGCCCTGGTTTGGGCCTTGAGGGCAAACCTGAGCCTGGCTCGAGTTTTGTAAACTGTCTTAGTCCCTTCCTTACTGGAGTGACTCAGCTTCACCTGCTTGAGCCTGCCTTTGCCTAGCTACTGCTAATGTTGTTGGCTCTATCAGTCACCCTATACCCTTCTTCAACTTTCCTCTCCCCTGTGTCATCTCACCTCAGCAGAAAACTCCATCTCCTCTCTCAGCCCTTTATAAAGAAAAGATGGACACAATAAAACGAGTTCCTGCTTTGACAGACTCCTGTCTCAGGACACTCACCATTCCGCCCTGAGAGGCCCAGTTAGACCGGTTCTCTCTCTCTCTCTCTCTCTCTCTCTCTCTCTCTCTCTCTCTCTCTCTCTCCATTGGTTCTGCCAGCAGAGAGTCCACAAACCACCAACCATGGTGGGACTCATGGCTCCAGCTGCAAAAGTAGCAGAGGATGGTCTTGTAGGTCATCAATGGGAGGAGAGGTCCTTGGTCCTGTGAAGGCTCTATGCCCCAGAGTAGTGGAATGTCAGGGCCAGGAAACAGGAGTGGGTGGGTAGGTGAGCAGAGGGAAGGGGGAGGGGATAGGGTTTTATTTTTTTGAGGGGAAACCAGGAAAGGGCATAACATTTGAAATGTAAATAAAGAAAATATCTGATTAAAAAAAAAAGATTTGAAGCTCAGAGAGATCACATGAAGTACACAGAGAATTTAATCTCAAGTCTGTTGACTGCAAAGTAAAAGCCTTTCTTGACAGTATTATTTGAACAAAATAAAAGTAACTTATGTTTATCACCATTTTCCCATTGGAAGAAAAAGCCTCCTACCTACATGGGGTCATCTTGCTAGGGTAACAAGAGCCGTTGAGTCACCCAGTTGGAGCTCAGGGTCACCATGACCTGCACAGAACGTCAATGATTGAAATCACGCCTGTGGAAACCAATTTCATGTTTGGAGGTTTGGAGGTTTGGGAAAGATTGTTTTTAGTTGTGCTTTAAGTAGGTGCTAGGCTTTTAAGAAGAGATGAAAAAGACAAGCTACCAAACAGGGAAGACTCTGCTATTTTTAGCACAAATTCTCATTTCCTCTTTGGTAAGCTCATTTGCTCCTATTATACCTACTCAGGATTCTGAACATTTAAATTACAGTTTTGTCAAGCAGAAAGCTCAATACCCTAGATCCTCGGCATCAAGCAGAGATGTGCAATACCGATTGGGTATTTGACTTTTCCTACGTGAACATTGAAGTTGAGAGACTGTAAGAGACCCACTCTCGTTTATTTATCCATTTATTTTTATATATGTGTGTGTTTTGATACGTGGCATGGTCCTTTTATCCAGTATTGCATTCCCAATATCAGATGAGAGATGACTTGGGGGACAGAGATTGCATTGTGGCTTTGTTTGATCTCTTGTTTTGGGTACTTATTATGAAGGCATGGGCTAAAATTCTGTACAAGCAGTGGTAGTGTTTCCAGTGCTTTCTTTTGATGGCAGGCAGGAAAAGGAAAACTAAATGCTGCTAAGCAGGGAAGCGTGCTACGTGCCAGAGCATCCCAGATGCGTGTATGTTTAGGATTAGAAACTAACTAAATCATTTGCTGCAGGGCATTGTTCTGATAAACCAACATAGCACTGATTAAGTGGAACTACTGTGACCAGGTTGCATTTACAATCTACTAAGTTGTTTTACTTCTGTCCTGCCTGATTTGGGCTTTAGAAATATCCCACATGGATGATGGATTTTCTCACTATGTACCAATCAGAATTTTGTTCTCCTTCTTTGGATATCCAAAAATCTTTCACATTTCCCTTCTCTCTCATGTGTTCTAACTGCACCTATTTCACTTGGTACAGTCTCTAGCTTCGGCTTTGTTTTTGACTTGAGTGGCCCTTGAGGAGCATCACTTCACAGATTAGTCACAGAATGGCTATGGCTCTTGGCTGAGAAATTGATATGGTTGCATTTGGAAAGGAATTAACTCTTCTATTAAAATTATGACAATTTCCAAAGATTTCAGCCTAAAATGTAGACATATCAAATGTCAGGGACATATAGCAGGACTATTTTCATTAATGTATTAAAATCTACTTTATAAAACTGCAATTATTGTGGGCAGTATGTTGGGAGATTGGTAAGGTCACAGTCCACAGGAACTGAAAGTCAAGTGAATAAAAATACTTCAGAGATTATGGAGTTGCTAAGCAATTTCACCTGTCCCCAAATCTCCTGGGAAACCACAATTCTTATCCTTTTCATTGTTGGATGAGGAACATGCAGCTATTTCATGCCAATGGAATATCAGCGGAAGGAATTTCTAGACTTGGCCTTAAAACACAACTATTTTTACAGTTCATATGGCTGGCCATGATATAATGCACTTACATGACAGGAAGTTCCTGAATCTCTGAATCACTGTCTGATTGTGAGCTTCATATTTAAGGTGTGATGTATTTTCTTCAAGAATGTTTAAGCACGGGGCACAGTCTTAAGCATCATGGCCACTTGATTATTTCAGAAGAGTTGGCATAGCAGTTGGATGGCAGAACGTAGGTCTGGCTAGGATTACTATCTTTTAATTGCATATGTATACTTAAAACTTTTCAATTAAATCCTATCAGATCACCATGGACTAAGGCTGCTCTTCAATAACAACATAAACAATAGAAAGCCCACATACACAAGGAAGCTTAACAAAACTCTACTCAATGATAACTTGGTTAAGGAAGAAATACAGAAGGAAATTAAAGACTTTTTCGAGTTTAATGAAAATGAACCCACAACATACCCAGACACAACGAAAGCAGAACTAAGAGGAAAATTCATAGCTCTGAGTGCCTCCAAACAGCAACTGGAGAGAGCTTACACCAGCAATTTGACAGCACATCTGAAAACTCTAGAACAAAAAGAAGCAAATTCATCCAAGAGGAGTCGAAGACAGGAAATAAGCAAACTCAGAGCTGAAATCAACCAAATGGAAACAAAAAGAACTATATAGAGAATCAATCAAAGAGCTGATTCTTTGAGAAAATCAACAAAATAGATAAACCCTTAGCCAGACTAACTTGAGGGCACAGAGACAGTATCATAATTAACAAGATCAGAAATGAGAAGGGAGACATATCAACAGACACTGAGGAAATCCAAAAATTCATGAGATCCTACTACAAAAGCCTATACTCAACAAAACTGGAAAACCTTGGTGAAATGGACAATTTTCTAGACATACACTAGGTATCAAAGTTAAATCAAGATCAGATAAATGATCTAAATAGTCCCATATCCCTTAATGAAATAGAAACAATCATTAATAGTCTCCCAAACAGAAAAAGCTCAGGAAGAGATGGGTTTCGTACAGAGTTTTATCAGAACTTCAAAGAAGACCTAATACCTTTTCCTCAAACTATTTCACAAAATAGAAACAGAAGGTACTTTACCCAATTTGTTCAATGAAGCTACAATTACTCTGATACCTAAACCACACAAAGAACTAATAAAGAAAGAAAACTTCAGATCAATTTCCCTTATGAATATCATTGCAAAAATACTCAATAAAATTCTTAGAAACCAAATCCTAGAACATATCAAAATGATCATCCATCATGATCAAGTAGGCTTCATCTCAGCGATGCAGGGATGGTTCAATATACAGAAACACATCAATGTAATCCACTATATAAACAAACTTAAAGAAAACATATAATCATCTCATTAGATGGTGAGAGAGCATTTGACAAAATCCAACACCCTATCATGATAAAAACCTTGGAAAGATCAGGAATTCAAGGCCCAGACTTAAACATAGTAAAAGCAATATACAAAAACCAGTAGCCAACATCAAACTAAATGAAGAGAAACTTGAAGCAGTCCCACTTAATTCAGGGACAAGGCAAGGCTGCCCACT
>JADRCC010572839.1:0-22362 GCA_019843855.1 Hylomyscus alleni | reverse complement strand
AGGAACGTGACTCAGTTGATAAAATGCTTTTCCGGCAAGCATTCAGAGACAAGTTCAATTCCTAGAACCCAACTTTAAAAAAAAACAAACAAAAACCCACAAGGTGTGGTGGAGTATGCCAGTAATCTTGGTGCTGGGGGAGCAGAGACAAGTAAGCTCAGTGGGAACAGCCTGGCCTACTTGGTGAGGTTCAGGCCAAGGGAATCCTATCTTAACAAGGTAGGAGCCATGAGGTGCTCAGAGGATAAAGGTACTTGCTGCCAAGTCTGATGTTCTGAGTGTGATCCGGCCCTTTGAATCCACATGATGAAGGGAGAGAATAGAGCTCTCTCTGACCTCCACATCTGTGCCATGGTACACATAGACACACCCCTACATACAAATCCCTACCCAAACACACAAACTCTCTCTCTGTCTCTGTCTCTGTCTCTGTCTCTCTCTCTCTCTCTCTCTCTCTCTCTTTCTCTCTGTCCTGCTGCACATATATCCCTACACAATCACACCTACATATACACACACCATACATATACCTCTACACAAACATACACACATCCACGTATACCCTTACCCAAACACACATACCTGTAAAGTATCCAAGAGGATTACACATATACCGCCAACACAAATATACGCCCACGAACACTTATACACACACATATACACAAATAAAAGGACACAACTTGTGTGGGCACACCAGTAGAACTGGCACTTCCTCACCTCAGTTGTATTCAATTGGTCAGTCTAGACATGGGGTCAACCAAGATCACCGAGAGTCAAGGAGACATAAAACTAGACAGGGTCTCTTCAGGAAAAGGATGTCAAAGCCATGTGACCAAGCCATAGGAAGAGATGAAGAATTGAATCCATTGTTGCAATGTTCTTACATAATGACTGAAAACTCATCATAATAACACCAATGTTTAGTTTAGCAACCATGGTTGCTAAAACACAGTCTAGTTTCTAAGATTTTTCAGTTATTTAAACATGTTAAAACAACAACAACAACAACAAAAGAATTGTAAAGTATCCAAGAGGATTAGGACCCAGCACACTCCTCCAGAGAATGGGGAAGGTGAGACCTAGGCCCAGTGCCAATTTGCATAACAGGAAATGGAATGCTTCAAGCCCGTTGTGGTTCAAGCCCGTTGTGGTTTGCTCTGCTCTGTTTCGCGGTTTTCTCAAAGCTGGAAATCACTGAACCCAGGGCTTTGCACCTGCCAGGCAAGTGCTGTACCCCAGAGCTTCATCGCCAGCCCGAGCGAGTGTGGCAGTTCAGTGGAGGACTCAGATAGGTCACTTCCTCCAGCAGAGGTTCATCGGAAAACGACCAGCCATGGGAGAAAAAAAAAACGGTGTGATGGAGAAGTTTCCACCCTGCAGTGCCAGCATGCCCCGGGGGTTGTTGTTAGTGTTCTGGTTCCAATCTCGACCTCTGACTTTTTCAAGTCGTGATAACCGCGCTCTCAGAGTGACCTTGGAAGAAAGCCTGTGAATCCAAATGTCATGAGCTATGCTCGCCTCTGTTTCCCATTTAACTTAATTTCAGCCGCTCTTGCGCTTCTTTTGATATGTAAGCTCTGCTTCCTAAAATGGCCCTGCCTCAGATGCTATCTGTAGCCTCATCCTCCTAATTTTTTTTTTTAAAAATGACCTTTTTGCTAGAATTTCCAAGTGCTCCATCCCGCATACGGAATCATTTAGGCATATCACTTTTCTCGTCTCGGGCGTATTCGGTCCCACTGGTTGGGAAGGGATCATTGGAAGGGTGGGGCATTTCTCTGATATAGGAATGAGAGGTGGAACTTGGTTCTGGCTCAGAGAGTAGGCCATAGGTGCATGAAGAGTTAGATTATGGGGATGATGGGAGCGTCCAGTGTGTAGATGCTCTTGCCACCAGGCCTGATGACGTAAGTTCTATCCTCAGGTGAAAGGAGAGAGCTGACTCCTAAGGTTGTGTTCTCGGCCCCACACATATGCCACGGCATGTGTGATACATGCGTTACATAAATAAATATGTTTACTTTTAAAGAGCCTGGATGTATAAGCTTAAAGATGAGCTTGGGACGCACACTAGCTCTTGATGGGGAGGGCTTTGCCCTGTCACTGCCCTGTCCAATGGGCAGGTATGAATAAACGCACAGTGCCTTTCCTCCCCAACCTCTCGCACCCCCTCCTCAGTCACCAAATATATCTGCTTCTGAGAGCCCAAAACAAGTGTTCTTCCAGGTACACGGCAGGGGCCCCAGGGCTGGTGTCTGAGTTAGGGACTGTAGGCAGGATGTCGGGCCGAGGAAGACTAGCCCTGCACATGGAAGGAAGATGGGCATTCCAGAGCCTGGGCTCACAGAGTGCTCCCGGAAAGCTCCCGGAGATAAAGCCATAAAGCTGGCAGTTTAGGTGGGGCCAAGTGGAGGAGATGCCAAGCCACACTCGGCCAACTGGACTTCACTTGGTGGAAACCCTCGGAGCCCTTCAACAGTTTACTAACTGGACTTGATTTGAGCTTTGGAGGGAGGGTAACATGAAGATGGACAAAAGGGATAAGCAAGGGTCAGGGCTGGGGGGATCTCTGCCATTTGATACCCTCACCCTACCCCCAAAAAGACCTACCTACATAACTTTGAGCAATGTTCAAATCTCATACCCTATTAGATCTCATGAATTTCAAAGTAAATTCCCTTTGACTAAGAGAAATGAAAGCAGCTCCAGATAATAGAGTTTGCCTCCAACTCTGCCCTTTCAAACTCTGATCTCCTTACTCCCTCCTCCTCCTCCTCAGCTCTCCACTTCTACCCTCACAGAGTTCACAGCCCTCCAGCAACCCACAAGGCCTGGGCCTGGGCAGTGATGTTCACATCAGATCAGTCTGCCTAGGCCAGAGCTCCCTTGAGCCGTCAGAAAGGCTCTGAGGCTGGCAAGCCCATGAGAAGAACGAGCGCCCTTTGCTTCTTTATTCTGGACATAGGAGTTGTCAGCCAGGGTCAGTCAGCTCAGACCTGGCCTTTGTTCCATTCTGCTGCTTCCCTCGGGCTCCAAGTCAGACGCTCTTCTGGGATGATCCTCAGGCAGACTCTCACATACTACTGAGAGGCAGGTCCAGGAATCCCCCAGAAGGCAGCTGGGGCCTGGGTGCTTAGCGTTGCTCTGCCATCCTGAGGAGAAGGGATTTGCAGCATGGTGAATGCCTGAGCCCTTCTCAGGAACAGGTCTTTCAGAGCACTTGTGAACCTGCTCCTGCCATTACCTAGAAGCCCGTAGACAACCTGAGCATGCCTTTGGTGTTGATTCTTCAGATTCTCCAAAACGATACAGAACATGGCGTGTACTTTATTATTTATTTGCATCTTGAACAAATCCAGTCTCTTTCTTTTTTGCTATTATCGACTCCTTTTTGTTGTTGTTTTTTTGTTTTGTTTTGTTTTGTATTTCGAGACAGGGTTTCTCTGTGTTGTTCTGGCTGTCCTGGAACTCACTCTGTAGACCAGGCTGGCCTCGAACTCAGAAATCCGCCTGCCTCTGCCTCCCAAGTGCTGGGATTAAAGGCGTGCGCCACCACCGCCCGGCTCTATTATTGGCCCCTTAAGTGTCTTTGCGGTGACTACACGTGGTGGCTGAGCCCTCCCGTCCTTCCACCAACAAGGACACCCAGGTAAGCTGGTACAGCCAGATAAGGCTGAAGGAGGCAAAGGATAAAGAGTTAGATGCTAGGTAGCTGAGCTCCATAGTGAGACCTTGTCTCAAAGAGGAGAAGGAGGAGCAGGAAGGGGAGGCAGAAGGGGAGAAGGCAGCTGCTGATCTCTGATCACATCAAAACGGAGACCCTACCCTTGTCCCAAAATCATCAATGACAACACAGTTCAAGTAAAGTTTTAAGAGTCAGAAATGGCTTTGAAATCAGATGAACCCATGTTTTCAAAATACTATACTCCGTAAGCCATCTCTTGCTTCTATCTTTATTCATTCTTGCTCATGGTTCCCACAAGCCTCATTATCTCCAGCAGGCTGGAGTCAGGTGATAGAGGAAGAAAGATTCTGCTAGAGGCAGTCACATGACTTACCATAGGTGAGAGAGGGAGGGACAGAGAAACTATAAAAAGCCAAAGGGAGGGCTTAGACACTTCCAGGGGCTGACAAGCCGCTGCTGAAACCATTCTGTCACCTTTGGGATGATGGACTGGAAAAAGGTCGGGATCATTGAAAAGGTCGGGATCATTGAAGCTCCTGGTGCTGGTTGCTGGCTACAGAGAAAGATTTTTAAAACGGAACATGGTCCATGTGCTCTGCTGGAAGGCTTAGGGGGACCCAAGTAACTCTGAGGAGTCACCATGCATCAGACACTGTCAGCCATGTTCCGTTTTCTCCAGGGACCTCCAAATGCCTGTATTTGTTCCTGAGGTATCTTCATGAGCCCAGAGGCTACTTTCATGAGCCGAGGAGGAGGTCTCCTGCCTCCCGGAGCAGTGCTCAATTAGTAACCTAGGAGCCATGTACAAGTGCTTGGGCTCCTGGAGCCTTCTGGGGACACCCTTTCATTTGCCAGCGTTCCCCACTGGGAGAAGTTTCCCTTGCTCCAGTCCCAGGTCACAGTGCTGGGATTACAGATTTCAGTGAGTGCTGTCCCTTCCTCGACCAGTTCCTGGTAACTGTCCTTGCTCTTCCCAGAAAAACCGGTTTCATTTTCCCAGAAGAATTCTGCATCCCGGATCTGCCCCTAGAAGAATGCATGCTAAGACCGAGAAAGGTGAACTGCAGTGACAAGAGCATGTATTTGAAAAAGGACTCGCTCTGCAGTCTTGATGGAAAGTGGAGTGCACAGACCATCAGCATGCTTTGGCTTCTGTGCACCCTATGTCTAGACTGCTCTCTGCCTCATTTCTTCCCCTCCTCATTTCTATTTGTCTTCCAGCATTAAGCTCAGAGAGGAGTCTGGGGTAAACAGGTATTGCCTTTACATTCTCTCAGGCTACAACTTGAACTCAAGAAATAGCCACGCCGTCCAGAGAGCATCAGGTAGCCTTGGAGGACTCAGCGAAGAGGCCAGAAGACCTTGGCTCCCTTTGCCAAGAAGCCTAGGAAACCTCCCTGGGCACAGTTTTCTTTCCTTGCTCGTAGGGTCTTGGCTTCAGGTAGCTGTTTGGAGGTCAGGGCACTCGTGGCTTCAGTCACCAAGCTTCGGGCTGGCCAGGCTCCTCAGTATCTGAGCCGCAGGAGGCTGCCAGACACACCCTTACCACCTGCACTGTGCACTGTGCCCCATTTGACAAATCTCAGGAATGTACGGCTCACAGATTCCGTTATTTAACCATTCAGAAAGACGGAGACGCTGGTTATAACATCACCAAAGGGAGGGAAACTCTCAAGCAAGAAATGCACTGCCGACTTCCACTTAGAGGTTAAAGATTTCTCTGGATATCACTGGGAACAATCAATTATTAGTGAAATTGGTTACAGTTAAAGAGAACCTTGTCTCTACAGTGGGCAGGAAAGCCAAAGGGTGCCAGCTAGACACTTGAGGGGACAGTAATCTTAGAATTAGTTTGGAGACATAGGACTGGTGGTGGCTCGGCATCTATGGAAGAGGCGACTTCACACTCTAATATGTTTCTGGGATTCCCGGTATTTTCTGATCTAGAGGTTGAAATGAAGATAATTGAAGTTTTTAAAGTATAAGTTGCAGAGTGCCATTAGATTAATTCATAAGAGAGAGGCAGTCTGAAGACTTCAGATTTCATTATAAAGAAATTAAGAAAGGACAGAGGAGGATCTTATTTCACAATAATAGAATAAAAGGATGCAATGTCCTCCCATATAATTGAGATGGTGATTGTATTAGTCAAGTTTCTGTTAGTATAATTAAATGCCTGAGACAACTGGCCTTAAAAGCAGGAAGGCTTATTTGGGCTCATGGTTTTGGAAGTTCCAGTTGGTTGGACCCTTGCTTATGGGCCTGTGGCAAATCGTGGCAGAAATGATATACCCGGGAGACAAAGATGCCCATCTTTTAGTGACAGGAATTAAAATCCAAGAGATCAGCGGCCCCACAGTCTCCTTCAAGGACACAATGTCAGTACAAGCTCCCTTAGACCCCACCTCTTGTATATCTACCTTCCAGGAGTGCCAAGCTGAAGACCTGGCTCTGAGGAATACTCAGCTCCAGGTGAGTTTGTTTGGAGCAAAGTCATCAGCCAGGTAAAGGTCAAGAAACAGGATAGCACATTAGTGGGTCCCCATAGTCTGAGTGTTGTTGCTGGCCACTCACTCACACAGGTCCACAGCTGAAGCTGCATCACCCATGAGGGAAGACAGCGGTGGGGTGTGGGAAAGGATGCACACTGGCAACCCATCAGTTCATTCTCTAGATCTCCACAAGGAACGCTGAGAAAAGAATACGAAGGATACCTCATCTCCATTTGCCGTAATTTCAAGGAAGGCCCCCATCTTAGATTTCACTCCCTGTAAAGTAAAGGCCCTTACTTTCAGAGATTCCTACCCAGGTGACACTGGAATCCTCAGCTCTTCCCTCGTAGGGAACTAGCAAATTACAGAGCTGGCAACACAGGCGTAAGTACTCCTCTCAGATAGTCCACAGGAGCCATGAGCACATCTCAGATTTATACAACCCACGCCTGAGATGGCTCTTGGTCACACCGAGAAGGCTCAGTGTGTTCAATATACTTTGAATGAAGTAATGAAGTAGGGATACGCTGTTCTTTCCTTTTCACAAAGTTTATTCACGCTGGGCGGTAGTGACACACGCCTTTAATCCCAGCACTTGGGAGGCAGAGGCAGGTGGATTTCTGAGTTCAAGGCCAGCCTGGTCTACAGAGTGAGTTCCAGGAAAGCCAGGGCTACACAAAGTTTATTCACTCAACAAAATGAATCTACCATGGCCCAAAGGTAACTTCCCCCAAAAAAGAGCTATAGAAAGGGATAAGTCATGATTCTGCACCCAAAAGCACATTATATAGTATGAAGGAAAGACTTATAAATCAATTGTTTTGTCAGCAGCATAAAAAAATGTCTCCACGGGGAGATGGTAGTTTCTAGAGGAACTTGAATGAGAAGAGGTTGGACTAAGCTATGTAGAGGAGCAATCTCCAGCTCTGGTTCGTCATTTGTACCATACGGAGAAGGGTTGGATCTCAAAGAAGGAAAAAGAAAAGGAAACCTAAAAGGAGAAGAAATAAGGATTCCTGGGTCCTAGCCCAGACTGAGATCAGGAGTGTGGACATCATTACATTTTAATAAGCTTGCCAGTCCATTCATATAGTGTAATATCATTCTACAGCAGAAAGGAATAAAACAGTGATTCATGTGGCAGCATAAGCAAAACTTGAAAATGCTACGTTGTGGTTGCTAAGGATGGTCCCCATAGGCCATTTGGATGCTTGCTTGATCATTAGGGAGTGGCGCTACTTGAGAGGGATTGGGAGGGGCGGTCTTGGGGGAGGAAATGTCTCACAGGGGGTACATTCTGAGGTTTCAGAAGCCCAAGCCAGGCCCAGTGTCTCTCTTTCTGCTTCCTGTGGATCCACATGTAGAGCTCTCAGCTCCTTCTTCAGCATCCACGTCTGCCTGCCTGTTACCATGCTTCCTGCTGTGGTGATAACGGAATGTGCCTCTGTAAGTCAGCCCCAATTAAATGTTTCCCTTTATAAAAGTCGTCGTCGTGGTCATGGTGTCTCATCACAGCAACGGAATCCCTAAGACATTAATGTTACATTGATGGATTTTATCTCAGTACAAACACTGCAAATAGAAAACACTTCCTAAAGAATCCTAATTCACAGCTCTAATCTCATTTCCCCCGACCTATAAATTACTGAAGGTGTAAAGATCTGAAATCCTGATTTTTCTCTTTTGCCTAAACTCCAATGCAGCTCTCTAGCACTTTCTCATAGCTGTGACTAGACTAAACTACCCCAGAGGAACAACTTCAGGGACGAAGTTCTTATTTGGGTTTGTGGTTTCAGAGGGTCCAATCCATGGACACTTGGCTCAGTGCTTCTGCAGTATGCCTCAGTGTCAAAAGTGTGAGGCAGGGGGCCGCTCACCTCATGGCAGCTAGGAAGAACGAGTCATGAGACAAAGCTGAGGGGCCCAGGGCAAGATCAGCTCCCCAAGATATGCTCCAGGGACCCACTTTCTCCAGCCAAACTCTACCTTATATAACTCCATCACCTCCCAACAGCCTGCAAGAATTTAGAATCCACTAATAGGACTGAAGAGATGGCTCAGTGATTAGGAGCACTGGTTGCTCTTCCAGAGGTCCTGAGTTCAGTTCCCAGCACCCACATGATGACTTCCAACTCTCTGTAACTATAGCTGCAGGGACTCTGTTGCCCTCTTCTGGTTTGCAGATATATACGCAGACAAAACGTGTGTGTGTGTGTGTGTGTGTGTGTGTAATCACTAACAGATAAAACCATTCCTCGAGTTAGAGACTTCATGATCTATTTGTCCAGGCACATCAGAGATGCTTTACCAATCTCCTAGAGAGCTCTCAATTAAGTTAATATGCAAGATGAAATATCACAAGCATTGCTATTGATCCTCTCTTAAATGTCTAGTATTTTATTCATCATGGATATTTACATTACTCCTTTTTTTTTTTTTTTTTTTTTGAGACAAGGTTTCTCTGTGTAACTCTGGCTGTCCTGGAACTCACTCTGTAGACCAGGCTGGCTTCGAACTCAGAAATCTGCCTGCCTCTGCCTCCCAAGTGCTAGGATTAAAGGCATGTGCCATCACTGCCCCGCACATTACTCCTTTCTTGTATGTTTTGTTTTTTAAGACAACATCTGGCTATGTCCCCAAGGTCTGGACTGGCTCTTTCCTTTTAATCCTCCTGTGTTCTTATATACTGTGTACTTAATCTTCTTGTGTACTTGGCTTAGAGGTGGCCATTGGATTACACAAGATTTTTTTATAATATTTTGATTTTTCATAGTGCTATATTTACATGTTATTTACCAAAATTGTACTTATTTGTCCATTGGTTTGATTGTTTGTTTCTGGTACTACACTTGTACTCTGCACCTCTGCTCCAGCGCTAAGGTTGATGGGAATAGAGTAAGGGAGTCCTTACTGGAATGAGATTGTACCTGCAGAGGATGTGAAACAAGTTGGGGACATTGGGCCCAGATTTTTAGTACATCTCTATTCAAGGCTCAGTAGGAAAAGTGGAGTCCCTAAGGTGGACAAGGAGGAAAGAATAGAGCAAGGAAAGCAAGGAAATGCCTTCCTGAAGCAGACACAGCCTTCAGGGCTCAGAGGACATGTCATCAAGGAAAAGGCACAGGCTGCTCAGGAGACACCAGCCATTGGGTTAGGGGTGAGAGGTCCTGGAGCCACAGAAAGGCCAAATAGAGAAAGGGTGGTAAGGGTGTCAGTTGGGCTGAGGGAAGGCGGGAAGGTGCGTAAACAAACAAACAAGCAACATTGAACTTAACTGCAAGAGTACAAGGATGCGTGTAATCTGATCAGGTAAATGAGAAAGGGAGGGGTTGTAATTAGGAAGGAGGGGGAGAGAAATATAGAAGGAGGGCAAAACCCTGGTAAGAATGTCTGAAAATGTCATAAGGAATCATAATACTAACTACTTAACGAAAAAACAAAACAAATCAAAAAACCTCTACAACACATAATTCAGTATGTAAATATACACATATAATTTAAAGAATGTTTTCACATCTGGGCTGACAGCGATCCCCCTGAGAGCCAAAAACACCTAACAAAAATCCCACTATCAATCAAGAGAAGTCCTCTTTAGAGCTGTTGGCTGAGGTTCTCCAAGAAACTCCCAAAACATTATAGACTATTCCCACCGCCCTTGGTTGGCCCCTAGAGGTGGAAGGTAAGTCCCTGTTACTTCAGACCCAGGGCCCAGAGGCCCCTGAGCTAGAACTGACCTGAATGACCCCTCCCTGAGGACTAGCTTTCACAGTACCAGAAAGCACATGCAAATGTCCAACAAGGAAGCAGTCAACAGTCCTACCCAGCCATGCTAGCTGTGAAGCACATCAATGACCAGCATGACACAATGACCCTAAGGGTACAGTAGTGGCACACATGCCTTGTCCATAACCAATGGCTCTCTAATCGTACTTAGCACACACTCAACATTAAGGAAATCATGCCTGGCGTTGGAAACCTGTCCAGGGACAGTGCAGACATGGATCTTGGAGGAGAACCTACAACCACCACGTTACTAAACCAGCACAATCCACAACCGCATTCTAAAGATTTGTCCTTACGCCCACAGATAAGTGTCGTTCTCACCCCCCCCCCATTAAGGAACCTTCTCTTTGCAACAAATGGAAACCATTATAGAAAACCACAATCAATCAAAATGCAGAGTTGTGGAGTCCAGTTCCAAGGGATATATCTACAACACAATTTCCTTAACAAATCCTTAGAGGACCGTGTGGAAGAGAGGGCAGAAAGATCTTAAGACCCAGAAGGCTAGGAACTTTGCTCTGAAATAGCATCTTTTAGTAATGTCAGAGCTATGTCCATAAAGTACCACCAACACGACTTCCTACCCATGAGCAGAACAAGGACAATACCCACAGACGTGCTTCGAAGGGGGAAAGACCATGAGGACTCTACCAGCCACACAAAGACTTCAGGCAACTAAGGAATGCGGAGAGTGGGAAGAGTGTCTTCCCCAAAGAGCACACCAGTTACTGGTCAGCCCCGAAAACATTGTCCGGACCGAGCTGGCTAGATTTAGGAATATATCTGCATACTCATATAAATATATGCATGTAACAACAATTAATAAAAGAAAGGGACTATGAATTTTTAAAGAGAGCAAGGGTGGGGGGGCATATAGGAGAGTTTGGAGGGGGAAAGGGAAGAATGAAATGATGTAATTATATGATAATCTCAAAAATAAAAAAAGTCCAATGATTTAAAAATTCGATGTGTTTCAAGATGGGAAATCTTTGAACAGGTTTGTGGGAAAGACAAAGAAGAAGAAATGGAAGGAAAACGGAGATGGGAGAAAGCGGGGAGGAGGAGCATTGCTGCTCAAGATGGGGAGGGGGGCTGAAATGCAGTGTTGGTCCTCAGGCCAGAGCCCTAGAAGAGCACAGTCCCCCTCTCCTTCCTGCCCCCATCCTCAGTATAATGCTTTTGTAACTAGTGTTCTGTTGTGACCCCGGGTTTACAGCTGGCCTCAGGTCAGCTGCTGAGTGAGGGGCATTAGCACACTGTGACCTGGTCTGTGCTTTCTCTCCTGGTTTACATTTTTGTCTTTATTGTTATTTCTCGTTCTCCTGGATAGTACATTCTCACTACATCAGAAGTGGCCTTCCATGCCTCATCCTGAGTCATACCCTTTCTTCAGTTAAGCCTGGCCAGTCACATTTCCTTCTGTGTTAGATTTGGGGGACATGCATGTTTTCCTAGTGGTGAGTTGACTCTTGGGGCCTTCACTTCCAGCTTAGAGCAGTCAACGCCATCTATCTCTCTTGAAACAGAGGTCAATGGAAAGCGCCATCCAGGATCTGCTGGGCACTGGGTGGAACTCAGAGCTTCAGGACTTCCTCTTAAGGCATTAGCTCAATCCCAGGAGGGGTAGAGAAGATAGCTTCCTGGGAATCCATTAATGGAGTGGCCAGGATGCTGGGTAGCCAGAGCTTGAGGAAACAAGAGAGTGACAAAGTAGACTGGCATTGATAACCAATGAGTCCAAATTAAAGAAGGAAATCCGAGGCAGGAGGAACTGAGGGGCCATACCAGTGAGAAAAGCAGGCGGCCATGGCTGCAGGGTGACTGTAGAGCCAGATGGAAGCCGTGAAAGGGAAGCAGGAAAAGAGACCGCTGAAGACCCCAGGCGTAAACCAGGGTGGGGGAAGGAAGGACCAGGCTTCAGCGCCAGTGCTGTTTGGCCCTATGACAAGTTCACATTCTGACCCCAGAAGCAGGCTTTTGAGCTGACATCGAGTCATGCAACTGAAAAGAAGCCAGCAACTAGCCTGGCTTGGCAAGTGTCTGTGGTGAGAAGCTGGTGCACACAGGGACCACATTTAAAAATTAATCTCTGCATCGACCTATCGATAGTGCTGTGGCTAGTGTTTTCATGCTAAGAATGCAACCCAGGACCTCCAGCATGTTAGGTAAGCCATTAAAAGTAATGAAAATAGGTTTGTTTCCTTGTTTTGTTTTGTTTTTTTTCTGATTGGTTTATTGCTAATAATAGAAACACTAAATAATAGAACATCAATGTTCTTTTTGCATATGATGAATTCTTCTGAGTTTGGTCGGTTTTGGGTGACCATGTCATTTGCAAACAGATAATTTTATTGGTGGTCTTTTTTCCCCCCGAGATAGGGTTTCTCTGTGTAGCCCTGGCTGTCCTGGAACTCACTCTGTAGACCAGGTTGGCCTCGAACTCAGAAATCCAACTGCTTCTGCCTCCCAAGTGCTGGGATTAAAGGCATGTGCCACCACTGCCTGACTGGTAGGGTTTCTTTTTTGTTTGTTTTTAAATGTCTTTCTCTTGCCTAATTATTCTGAGTAAATCATCTAGCATGAGGTTGGGACACAGGGGAAATCAGGTTCTCCTACTGGGGTCCTTAGTCTCACTAGCAAAATAATTTAAGAACACACTCAAATGAACTATCAAGGACAATTTTAACTATCAAGGAGTTTTTTTTTAAAAAAAAACTCAGGGCAGGCACAAAGTAAATCTCAGCAGTTTCCTGGAGGAGGAGGCATGGAGAATGGAGGAGGAGAGAAGAGGAACAAGCCACGTCATTTAATCTGACATGGAGGTCAGACACAAGGCAGACAAGCAGCTGTATGGCAGGGAAGGAGGCTTCAGAGAATGAGTAAGAAAACCCAAAATGTTGAGGAATCCCAAATGTTAAGAAGGAGAGCATGTGCCGGGCGGTGGTGGCGCACGCCTTTAATCCCAGTACTTGGGAGGCAGAGGCAGGTGGATTTCTGAGTTCGAGGCCAACCTGGTCTACAGAGTGAGTTCCAGGACAGCCAGGGCTATATAGAGAAATTCTGTCTCGAAAAAACAAAACAAAACAAAACAAATAAACAAAAACAAAAACAAAAAAAGAGGAAGAGTGTGCTTAGAAAAGAGATGGAAAGAAAAACAGGAGAAGTTACGTGTTTCTAAGTAAATCAGAAAATCTGGCAGATTTCCAAAGCTGCATGGCTATGGTATAGTAAGCTACTTCACTAGGGGTGGGAATTCTGGGAAGGAAAAGCATAGCATCTCAATAAAGGACTAATTATTCTCTTTTAGATGATTTAACAGAACCGGCCTTCCTAGGGGTAGTTCCTGTTGAAGTTTGGTCTTTCTCTATGTATTGTAATGCTAAATACTGCTAAATAATGCTAAATACTTCCAAAGCCTGGTTACCCCCCCAGGAAGGAGAGAATCTTCGTGTACAGAAGTGATGCTGTGTAACTTTGCCCCACAAGTTATCCCTGATTGTGAATAAAGATGCCTACAGCCTTTGGCTGGGCAAACAGAGATAGGTGGGGTTTGGGTTCCTAGGCTTGGGGTCTAGAGAGAGACCATGAAGAGAAGGGAGAGAAGATGGAGAGAGGACAAGATAATACAAGGTAAGTGAATCTGGAAAACATGACCATAAGGACTGGCCAACATAACACTGCAAGTTATAACTCAGGGTTATTGATGGGAAAGTAGATTCTAATAACTTAGAGGGCAGATATCTGCCTGCCCAGGTCTGCTGCTAATTAAAGGCTTATCATTTAACATAAAAGTTGTGTGTCTTTTATCTGGAAACAACAATCAAAGGCAAGGTAGAAACCCTTGATTGAGAGTAAAAATTACTACAACAGTCCCCTGGCCAAATGATAACTGCCCCTGCCCAAAGGGGCTTTCTCTGCTCTACAGTTGGCTAGAAACTGAAGAGCAGCCCCTGTCTTGTTTCTGATGGGAGAGGGAGAGCTTTCAGCTTTCCACCACTAGGTATGCTGTTCACTATGAGCCCATCATCAACGGCATAAGTGTGCTGAGACACATCCCTTCTGTACTTAGTCACTGAGAGTCCTTATTATGGAAGGATCTAGAATTTTGTCACATGCCTTTTCAGTACCTGGAGAGACATTAACCCTCTTTCTGTTAATGTGTTGTATCACATTTATTGACTTGCGGATGTTTGGCTCTCCTTATATCTCAAAGGATGAATCTCAATTGATCCTAATGTACTCTTCAATTTGCTTTTCTAATGCTTTTTTTATTTTTGGTTTTTTCGAACCAAAAAACCTGTATAGCTCTGAATAGCTCTGTATAGCTCTGTATAGCTCTGGCTGTCATGGAATTCACTCTGTAGACCAGGCTGACCTCGAACTCAGAAATCTGCCTGCCTCTGCCTCCCAAGTGCCGGGATTAAAGGCATGTGCCACCACCGCCCAGCTTTTCTAATGCTTTTAATATTTTATATCTGTATTTATCAAGGACATTAGCTCTACTTTTCTTTTTTGTTTACAGGCTTATTACATACACACACACACAGACACACATATATATTTATGAATATGTATATATTTTGACTGTCTGATTTATTTTTTTAAAGATGTATTTAATTATTTTTATGTATATGAGTACTCGGTAGCTGTACAGATGGTTTCGAGCCTTCATGTGGTGGTTGGGGATTGTATTTAGAACCTCTGCTTACTCAGGTCAACCCTGCTCGCTCAGTCCCTGCTCACTCTCACCCAAAGATTTATTTCTTATTATACATAAGTACACTATAGCTGTCTTCAGACACACCAGAAGAAGGTGTCAGATCTCATTACGGGTGGTTGTGAGCCACCCTGTGGTTGCTGGGATTTGAACTCAGGACCTTCTGAAGAGCAGTCAGTGCTCTTACCCACTGAGCCATCTCACCAGCCCTATCTATGTATTTCTAGGCCCCATGTGCTTGCAAAACCTGAGGAGATCAGAAGAGGGCACTGGATCCCTGGATCTAGAGTTATGTATGTGGTCCTGAGCCACCACGCGGATGCTGGGGATGGAACCCACGGCCTCTGCAAGAGTAGCGAGTGTTCTGAACCTCCGTGGCTATTTCTCTGTTTCTTTTCTGTGGTGTTTTAATCTGGCTCTGGAATCAGGGCAGTGCTGATTCGGTGAATCAAGCTTGGAAACATTCCCGTCCAAACAAAACAAAACAAAAACTGAAGGCATTTGAGAAAGGTTAAGATGAACTCTTCCTTAAATGTTTGGTAGGAACGAAGCCATCAGGTCCTGAGATTTTCTTCAATGAGAGGATTTACTATTGATTCAGTCTCTTTATTTGTTACTGGTTTGTTCACTTGCTTTTTGATTTCAGTTTCTTTTTGTTGTTTGTTCGCGGGTTTTTTGTTTTGTTTTGTTTTGTTTTGTTTTTTCAGTGCTGAGAGCCCAGCCCAGGACCTCCCTTACCCAGGACCTTGCTTACCTAGGACCTCCCTTACCCAGGAACTCGCTTACCCAGGAACTTGCTTACCCAGGACCTACCTTACCCAGGAACTCGCTTACCCAGGACCTCCCTTACCCAGGAACTCGCTTACCCAGGACCTAGCTTAGGCTAAGTGAGCAACACCTTTCAGGTTTGGTTTTCTAAGACACTCCACCACGCTTTGCATGCAGTAAATTCACAAAACAGACAGGACAAAACATCAAAAGAAACAAGGATCAGACCTACTTTGTCCCAGCCACGGAGAGCCTTGTCTCAGGCCAGAGCTGGTCAGGTTGGAGCCAGCCTTGAGTTCTCTATCACAGCCCTCCTGATATGGAATCTATCAGGAGATGTGTCAAGTTGCATGGATTATAGGTCCAGCCCAAGTGAAGGTCCAGCAACCAATACAAAATGCTCTGCCAAGATTCTTTCTTCTTTTAAATGTATTCTATTTTTAAATTTAGGTACATGGGTGTTCTGCCTGCAGAGGTCAGAAGAGGCAGGTGTGAGGCGTCATGTGGGTGCTGGGAATTGAACCTGGGTCCTCTGGAAGAGCAGTGAAGCCACATCTCCAGCCCACTGAGGTTTGTTTTTAAAGCAATGAGTTTCTATCCCACATGTACTTTATTTGAAATGTCCTTTTTCAAATCAGACTCCATTCGGCTTCCAGCAAACCGCGGTGCAGTGCCTGACTTGGGAAGGAATCCTGGGCTCTGGGTCAATCTCATTTTACCAAACCTTACTTAGCATAGTCAGCTTGTCTAAAATAAATTGAAACATCAGTTTTAAAGCAATTCCTTAAAAAAAAATGATTTGGGTCTGGTGCTTTCAAATGTTAATTATGGAAAATTAGGTTGAGGGGAAAAAAATTCTGATTGCAAATTTTAGGAGTGATAACCTAAGGTAGCAAAACATGCTTTTATTGTGTGCTCAAAAATACCTGAACGGCTTTTGCTAATCAAACTTAAAACATAAGATTTAAAGATTAATTGTAAGATAGACAGAGATAGTTTTGTCTTGGTTCACTTAAAAATTAAATGTACCAAGCACCCATTGAGATGAGCTCATTTTGGCTTTGAAATAGTTCCTAAGAAATATTACATTGTGTTGTAAATAATGTATTTTAGTATCTAAACATGTCCCTAGTGTTTCCTTTCAGTCTCAGCCTGTTGATGTGAATTTGAAAAAGGGTTCAGCAGCAAGACAGACGGAGAGGGTAACAAAGCAGAGATGTTATTGGTGCCTGAAGGCCCCACTGCCTGCACCATCTACTGAGATGATGAGAGAGAATTGGGCCATGGAATAGTTTTATTCAAGTCCACGCTAGGCAACTGGAACTTAAATTTAACTCTAGATCAAACAATAGCCCTAAATAAATCCCTAGCCATAAAAGAAATTGTAAACCTACCTCCAACCTAGACTACAAACTAGGTTTAAAACTAGCCAATATCCTGGTTCTGACGGGAACCCTAATGCAGGCAAAACACCTGTGCACATATAATAAATTAAAAGTAAGTCTTTTTTAATATAAAGAAATAATGTGGGCAGAGCATTTTGTGTGGGCTGCTTTCTTCACTTGGGCTGGACCTGTAATCCATGCAGCTTGACACGTCTCTTGATAGATTTCATATCAGGAGAGTTGTGACAGAGAACTCAGGGCTAGCTCCAACCTAACCAGGTCTGGCCTGAGGCAAAGCTCACGGTGGGTGGCACAAAGTAGGCCCGATCCTTGTTTCTTTTGATGTTTTGTCCTGTCTGTTCTGTGAATTTACTGCTTGCAAAGCGAGGTGGAGTATCATAGAAAACCAAACCTGGGTGAAAGCTGTTGCTCACGGGCATGTGCTTGCCTCGAGTAAGCGAGGTCCTGGCTTGAGCCATTGACAGACTCCAGCCTCTCCTTACGCTGCAGCCCTTCAATAGAGCTGGTTATGCTGTGGCAAGTCCCAAACATAAAATTATTATTTTTGTTGTTACTTCATAATTGTAATTTTGCTACTGTTATGAATCATAATGTAAATATTTTTTGGATATAGAAGCTTGACAAAGGGGTCACGACCCACAGGTTGAGAACCACTGCCCTAGCCAGACTACTAATCCTAAACTTAACCTAATCCTACATCCAAAACTAACCATAAAGCAATCACAAACACTAACTATGCCCTTTGTCCTAAAGCTATACCAAGCTCTATTCCTAACCCTAGTTCTAAGCTTAACCCTAGCTCCAACCTTAACCATAACCCCAATCCTAAACATAAAACTAATACCTTCCTATTTATGTTTAGCTCTAAACCTAAACCTAAAATAGCTCTAATTTTACCACTACCTATAACTATCATAACTGCAATGCTAGCCATATCACTACTATTTAGCCTAGCACTGATCATGACCCTGACCTTCAAACTACCATAACCATAACCTAAACCTATCCCTAAGCCTAACTACCAATGACTGTAACCTAATCTTAACCTGAAAACTAATCCTTAATGTATCCCTAATGTTAACCTGCTCTCTATCTCTTCCTCTAAAACCAGTCCTAACCCTAAACTTAATGATAAACCTAACACTGGATATAAACGTAGAACTAATTTGAATACTAACCTTAACCCTAGCTCTCTTAACCCTAGTTAAGTGTAGCTTAAACACTAACTATATCACAATGAAAGACCCAAAGAGTCTTTCTCTCAGGACCCTCGCCCCAAAAACAACCAACAGTCCGAAACTCATTGTAACAGCAAGAGGATTTAATCGGTCCAGCGCGCCAGGGTTCAGTTGCCTTAGGGATGGAGTCGAACCCCGAGTGGCTGTTACAGAGAGTATTTAAGCTCAGAAACCACAAGCAGGTGTGGGGGCGGGGGATTCCTGGAAAATTCCAGTATACAGCTATACAAATATCTCCTATTCATTGATCGATTGTTCAGCTATCTTTGGCAACATCCGCTCTTTGTAGTCGGCCATTTCCTCTAGGTACTGAGCCTTGAGGAGTGGTCCCAGGGTCCCTGGGGTCAGTTTCTCACGACCCAGGTGCAGTGCAGCCCCTAGGGTCAATTTCTCATGATCCTAGTACAGCACCTGGGGTTAGTTTCTCATGACCCTGGTGCAGGCAGCCCTTGGGGTCAATTTGTATTTTTCCATGGTCTTACAACAACTCTAAATGAAACTGTAACCATACTTCTAGACTGAACACTAAAAATCGGTCTAATACTAACCTTAAGACTAGTTCTAACACTAACTTAGCTCTTATACTATCTTTATACCCAACGCTAAAGGCTCTTCCACCAATTTTAACCCTAACCTTAACTTGACTCTCACCCAAGGATTAACCCTAATAACAATCCTAGCCCTAACTCTATGTCTATCTTGAACTCTAATACTAACCTTAGTCTAGCTCTGACATTAATCTCAGAAATAAAAGTTGAAGAGCCTCTATCCCTAACATAAATTCACCATAACCATAACCATAGGCCAAACACTAGCTCTCGTCATAAACTTAACCTTGGCTCAAACACTAGCCTTAATTATAACTCTAGTCTCAAATAAAATTTTGACCACCCCTCTAGTAAAAACCTTAAAACTAGCAGTCAGATTCCAGCAGCAGCCACAGTGGTTCAGTTCTTCAGTAACTCTCTCTCTCTCTCTTCCCTTTCAACTTCTGGAAACACTGCCTCTATTGTGGCTGTCTCTGATGTCATCAAGGTTCTCAATTCATTTTTTTGGTCAAGATGCTGCCAGACAAAGATTGTTGCTATGCTGTCTATGATGCAACCTACAAGATCAGAGGAAGGAAGAGGGAGAACCTGGTGTTCATCTTCTGGGCTCCTGAGAGTGCACTCCTTAAAGAGCAAAATGATCAGCCAGGTGGAGGTGGTGGTACACGCCTTTGATCCCAGCACTTGGAAGGCAGAGGCAGACAGATCTCTATGAGTTCGAGGCCAGCCAGGTCTCCAGAGTGAGTTCCAGGACAGCCAGGACTGCACAGAGAAACCCCGTCTCAGAAACAAACAAGCAAAGGCAAAATGATCCATGCCAGATCCGCGGGTACCATCAAGAGGAAGCTGACAGGAAACACGGATTACAGGCAAACTGGTAACAGCCGGCCATCATTTCCCTGGAAAGCAAACAAGACTTTGTGTCTTCCAGCCTCCTGCCTGGAGCATCTATCTAGCAGCCCCACCCTGGTTCTTGGGTATTGCAGGCTGCCCCTTTCCTGCCAGACCAGAGGGGCTAGGAGGATCCAACCAAGGGGAGGGCAATCCCTTCACCCTGGTTTCCAAATATGACCACTTCTCCCCAACCTCCACCATCTTTCCTCCATCCCTGAAGGGTCTGGCCTTCTCAAACTGCTTTTGATCTTATGATTTCTCTTGGGTTGAAACAGATCAAGTTCCTCCCCAGTCATCCAATCCAGTTTGGGGGAGCCTGTGTTAATTTCTTTTAACGGCATCCCTACTCCTCATTCTGAAAGACCCCCAGAGCTAGGGAGACCCTCACTCAAGTCTCGGGTTGACACGACCACCCAATAACTCACGAGAGACTGAACTTGCTGCAAAACACACGAGGTTTATTGAGGAAAGGCCGGTACCGGAGTTGAACTTGCAGCCTTGCAGGCCAGAGGAGTTCGACCACGAGCACGAGGAGTAAGGGGTATTTAAAGGGAAAAACCACAAACTGGGGGGGGGGGGGGGAGGAGGTTACCAAGGAAACATAACAGTGGAAAATTCCTGAGGGACCCAACCCATTCCCATGTCAGGAGTCAGGGTCATGAGGAAGACATCCTGCATACTCTTTATTCTCAAGAATGTGGCTATATCACTGTCATTATCATTTACTTTGTGATTGACCACTCCCTAGAATCACCTGGATGTCTGCCTTTGTGGAGGGACTGTTTTCTGGAACTAGCTGGCCTACATTCTTGGCTCCTTACCGAGGTTTTCCACACCCTTCCAGATAAAGGTTACACAGTATACATTCCCACCAATACATTTTTACTAAATGCTCCTTTTTTCCTTAATTTTAAAATTCTCCAGCCCTACAATTCCTCCCCATCCCGTGCTGCCAACTTCTAACCACAATAGTGACTCTGCTTGTTATTAAGACCTAAGTAACCACTGCCTTTCTGACATTACCATAGATATTTTGAATAAAACTTCCATTTTGAAGCCGGGCATTGGTGGCACACACCTTTAATCCCAACATTTGGGAGGCAGAGGCAGGTGGATTTCTGAGTTCAAGGCCAGCCTGATCTACAGAGTGAGTTCCAGGACAGCCAGGTCTACGCAGAGAAACCCTGTCTCGGAAAAAAAAGAAAAAAAAAAACCTTCCATTTTGAATAGAAGTCAAATCAAGTTTAAGTTCCCAAGACTTCGCTGGGTAACTGACATCCTAGTTTGCCATGGAGCAGGGTTTCTTGTGAGAGGGGGTCCCCTTGATCCGCGGAACGATGGGTCCTGACCAGGTGTGCACTGCTCGGGATTCGGCTGGTGACAGACAGACTAGACACAAAAAAGTGTACTTTCTGTATTTATTTCTTAAATATAGGCATGAGACTCTTACAATCATTATAAAAGAGAAATGAAAAATCTGGCAGCTCAGCAGTTGAGGTACATCTGAGGCTACCTGAAACACACTGGGTCTAAAACATCAGCTATCTCCTCTGGACTGATGCAGCACCCCCAGGCTCCGAGCATGCTTGGGCTGCATGGGCCCGGCCGGAGTGGGGGGAGGCGAGGGGGGGGACTGCAGGTGTGCCAGCCAAGATGGTAGAGGCTAGAATCTTGAATCCTCAGTGTTAAATGCTTAAATTTCAAATGCTGACTCTCTTGAATCTCGACTGGTGTTGCACCACCACCACCACCACCACCACCACCCTCCGCCGCCCCTACCCCACCCAAGCCAAGCACTCTGGGCTGGGGGGGGGGGGGGCTGTGGACTACATGAATCTAAGTCCTAGTCCACCTAAGTTCTAGTTCTAGTCAAAGTGCGAGTGAGTCTGAAATGCTCAATGCAGACTGCAGTCTCACACACACTCTCTGCTCAAGGTCCCGCAGATCCTAGGAAAAACACCCACTATGCTAATCTTCTGGGCTAGTAGAGACTTGTGTCTTGCTAATTCCTAGGACTGGTTCAGTCATAGTATGTGACTGATAATGAGGATTCTACTTGACCTTGCCCTGGGGTAAGTCTCCCATTCTGTAAACTTCAAAGTCCTACCCACAATGCCGGAGGCAAGTAATCTGGGTGGATGAACAAAATTCCAAGCCAGGCTTGGCTAGGATGTTGGAACTTTGGTAAAAGTCAGAGATCAATGTCCAATTTTGTCTGTTAATAAATCATGTCTTGGTGGGCTCCTACCACTCCAGTTGGCAAGGACATATCTGGGCTACCTCTGAGTTAGGGGTGCCAAGCGACAATGCGGGGGCAGGAGACTGCCTTCCTTGAAGATTTTGCCTCAAATACTGCTGTCACACAAAGTCTGCATGGCACTAGTTGGCTGAAGAAGACACGTACCTGGTAACAGACATCCTAGTTGGCAAGTTGAGACATGAATGCTAGGCAAGTTGCCCTGCCACAGTTGAATAAGCCAACCAATGGGAGCAAGATAAGTGTACCACAAACACGTGTTCCTAAGGAAGACCCCTAAGTTTTGAGGTGTGTGCACAATAAACTACCCCTGCTTGACTGAGATTGGAGTCTGTGTGGTTGGTGGGGCAATTCCTGAACCCCAGCACTTGTGTGATTAGTTCTGTGTGTAAATGAGACATGGAATTGACCCTCCCTGCCAGCTGCTCACCTCTGTCCCTTGATCTTGGCCACTCATGGAAGCAGAAGCTGTAAGGAACTTACAATTAGGTAATAAATAAAGAAATATAAAATATAAAAAGGCTGGGGGCTGGCGAGATGGCTCAGTGGGTAAGAGCACTGACTGTGCTGGGTG
>JADRCC010572833.1:5673-17144 GCA_019843855.1 Hylomyscus alleni | reverse complement strand
GGGGGGGGAGTTCTGCCAAGTCCCCAGTACCTCATGACCTCCTTGTTTCTTGAAAGATCTGGATAACTGGACTCCTTGGACCCTCTGCATCCTCACCCACAGCTGGGTCTCACCCAAAGAACACAGTATCTAGTGGGATCCAAACTTATTTCTTGAATAAATCAGGACCTCAGACCCCATGGCGCTCAGGCAGGCTATTTAACAATGGCTTGTGGGTGAGTTCTCCGTGCAGCCCTGTGCCAAGGCATTCATATTTAATGAGGCTCAGGGCTAGCCAGAGCCACCTCTTCCCACCCTCAGTCACCACTGCCACCAGATGCACATCTGCTTAATTACAATTCATGAAGTGCTTGCCTATTAATAAAACCTAATTAATCTGGTCACACCACCCTATGATGTCATCGGGGATACAGAGCCCATCAGCCACCTTGACAGCGGCTCTTCCACCCCCAGAACATAGTTAAAAAGATACCTTGGCCCAGATCTAGCCTCCCTCCACTAGAGGGCTTGCAAAGCATCTCTTCTCCATAGCAGCCTCACACTTGGAGGCCAATGGAATCCATGCCTGGTGTCTGTGCTGACCTAGGCCAGGCATACAGTCTCCTGTTACAGCTCTCAATGCCTCTCCTGTCAGACTGGCTGTTTTCTTCCCTCCTGCTATGTCTTCCAGTTTGGGAGTGGTTGTATGTGTACATATGTTCGTGCACTCATGATTATATGTGTGTCTGTGTGTATGCACACATGTGGGCATCTGTGTGAAGGATGGAAGTGAATCTCAACTGTTGTTCTCCAGAGGTCAATCTATCTTTATTTATTTTGAGAGAGAGAGAGAGAGAGAGAGAGAGAGAGAGAGAGAGAGAGAGAGAGAAAGACAGAGACAGAGACAGAGACAGAGACAGAGAGACAGAGAGAGACAGAGAGACAGAGAGACAGAAAGAGAGAAATTCGTAGGTTTGGGGACTCACTGAGTAGGCTAGGGTGGCTAGCGAGTGAGTCCTAGGGATCTCTGTGTCTACCTCCCCTGCATTTGAATTGCAAGTGCTTATCACCAAGCCCAGCTTTTCGTGTGAGTTCTGAGCTTGGTCTACATGCTTGTGGCCTCGGGGAGGCTGAAGATAAGAAGGTCCCTGCAGGCCACCCTGCCTGTGCAGTGGGAGTGGGAAGGGGGAAAAAACAGCAAGAGTGTGTGCAGAGAAGGACCTGCTTTCAAGTCAGATAAACCTCAGCTGGAGCCTGACGCTGTCATGCTGTGTCACTGTAACTACGTGGCTTTGGTCAAGTTCTTTAACCTTTCTTCGTGTCAGCATCATCATTTGGAAAGTGAAGACAGCAGACCTGCTTTGTACATGGTTGGGAGGATTATAGAAGGTCACTTTTTTAAAAAAAAATTTTTCTAAAATAATATATACAGGGAGAAAAATCTCATGTCCTAAGTGGTCTGTTGAATTAATTTCCACAAACTGAATGCAGTCCTCAAACAGCATCCAGAATAAGAAACAATACCAGAATTCTGAAGACTCTTGCTTGGGCTCCCACGAAGTGTGGTACGGCGCTTGGCCAAAGCACACAGCAAGTAAGCAATGCTACAATTCTGTCACCTTCTTGCCCCAATCTTCTATTCTCCCAGAACCAAAATAGGCTTAGGAGTCTCCTGATACCCAGAACCAACAGAGAGAGTATCTGTGAAAAGAGAGAGCATGCAAGGACTGGGCCCCTGTGGTTATGGAGCCTGAGGACTGCCACAATCTGCCATCAGCTGCTTGGAGATTTGGCTGAGCTGGGGGCCTCGCTTCTTCCCAGTCCCAAGGCCTGACGACCAAAAGATCTGATCGTATGACTTCCTATCTGAGTGCCAGAGAAGACCGATATCATAGCTTGACAATAAACAAAAAAAAATTCAGCGTCCCCACGACTTCTTTCATGTTGCATTTGGACTTCCAGTGGATTGGATGAGGCCCGCTCCATCTTAGGAAGAAAATTTTATTTTATTCGGTCTATTCTGGGTGGAATAAATATTCCACTCAGAAACACCCTCCCAGACATGCCAACAGCGTTTAACTTAATATCGGTGTATTCTTAATCTGGTCATGTGGGCATATAAAATAACCACCACAACAATAAGCCCCTCATCAAACCAAGCTATTCCAGTTTACAGCAAGAGGCCTCCTGAACATCTACCACACAGTGCTTTTCCGAGTTGGTCCTCTCAGGTTAAGGGGTCACAGATCTCAGATTAAGGGCCAGGCCCCTTGGCTGCCTCTGAATGCTCTAGAGGAGTGATTTTCAAAGTTCTAGACCAGGAAGGAGCTAGAGGCCATCGTATGACCTCTAATCTGCATAATGCGAGGCACGGGGTTATCTAGAATCCTCCATCATCCACTTCTAAATATTTAGATTCCCCAAAGTGAGAACACTATGACAGGAAGTATCTTTCAGTCAATATCATGAATCCCAAGAGTCACCATGGCCAGAGTGGTGACAGAGCAGGCTCTATGGGGAACTAGACCATCCCAGAACAGAGGCTTGCTACTGCCACTGTCTGGTAATTCACTGGACTCTGAAGGGACAGGATGCTGCAACTCATGTGGGCCGAGGCATCCTTTTTCTCCATCCTGAACTGCAAATTGAAAAAGAAACTCCATTTTTGAAGATTTTATTTTTATTTATATTTTTTCACATTGTGCATATACATGTGCATTTGAGTGTGTTTTTTCTATACATGTGGGTGCTGTGCCTAAATATACCAGAAGAGAGTATCAGATCCTCTAGGACTGTGGTCAAAATTACTTTTGTGAGCACCCTAACTTGGGTGCTAGGAATAAAACACCAGCAAGCTCTTTTAACTGTGAGGCCATCTCTCCAGCACTAAAGAGGAATTCTTAGACTTAATGAAACCAACTAACTCTAGCAAATCTTTTGAATTTAAAGGTCTTTGGGGTTTGAAGCCCAAAAGGAAAACGAGTCCACGTGGAAGAAAGTTGGAGGTAAGAACGGATGTTTCTGTCGTGAGAGATGCCCAGAATGTGTGGGCTTCCACAAAGAAGCTGCACCCTATTGCTGAAAGCACTGGCATGCAGGCCATTTGACCACTCCCCAAAGCAACCAAGGAGAAAAGTCACACTTGGGAAAAACAATTGACTTTCTCTATTGTAATCCCCTTATTTGTGAGTTTTACACTAACCCGGGACATGTATATTTGGATGTAGGATCACAGTGTTAGTGTCCTGAACCTACACAGAGGGCGATTCTCCCCAGGACTGACAGTACTAGGTACTCAGTACAAAAGTCCTTCCTTCTCCTCACTCCTTCCTCCTGCCCCTTCCTATAGTCTCCCTCTGTCTGTCTCTGTCTCTTTCCTTCTCTCTCTCTCTCTGTCTCTCTCTCTCTCTCTCTCTCTCTCTCTCTCTCTCTGTGTGTGTGTGTGTGTGTGTGTGTGTGTGTGTGTGTGTGTGTGTCTCCTCCTAGACCACTTTACAACTCGTGGCTGTGCTTCTGATTGTTGCTCATTTTCCACTGTTGGCCCCACCACCCACAGACAGTGAATGCCACAAGGAAGAATAAGCTGAGAAACCAAAGGACTTTAAAACTTGCAGATGTCTGTCACCACTGAGGATGTCCTGGTGGCAGCTGGGCCAGTTCCCCTTCTAGAAGCTGTGCCTTGGAAAGAACTCGGTTTGCTAGGATACCTTCTTCTGGAAGGCAGCTTTATCCTCTATCACCACACCATTTCCAAGATCCTTATCTCCGAGATATCCCACTTCTCGCTTACACAGAGAAGCCCTTTAGACAGTCATGATCCTCTTGGACATCCATTTATTTTCCTGCTAAATGTTATGCTTCTCCTTTGACTACCTCTCCCCTATCTCTTACCACTCACTTCTAGAGTCATGGGCAGCAGGTACCTATAGGCAGGATTTCCTTGGCTGCATGTGACTGTAGGCTTATTAACTTCTGGAAAATGCCCCGAACTTTTGCATCACACACACACACACACACACACACACACACACACACACACACACGATGGCCCTAAGCCTCTCGATGGCCTGAATGTTCATATATCTCTATTTTATAAGAGTTTTCTGCTTGACCTTTCAAACAGAAAGGTCATGTTTGTAATCATGTTTGAAAAACCATAAAGCTGTGTGCAAATGGAGAAGATTTATCTCAACATTCTGGCAGACATTTGTGACCTTTGCTACATACTAAAAATGTGTGCGTGTGAGCTCTGTTCTGAAGAGAAGAGGGAAATTGTGAACACAACCTCTGAAGCAGGGTGGACTGCCTGGAGGAGGAGAATAAGAAAGAAAAGGCTCGCTCTCTCAGACATGAGCTATTTTGCGGTTCACAATAGCTAATCAAGGCTTGTGTTGGGTAAAGGTTTCTGGCACACACCACGCATTTGCAGTTCACTTATTGCTCAATAAATCCTATTGAAGGGCCTCACATATTAATCCAGTGATGGGGTTTCTGCCTTTTCCATATACATGAATTCAGTAATAACTGTAATTATTATGAAGTTATAATAAAACATGATGTCTTCTGCTGCTAATTCAGCAGCAATAGGATGAAGGATGGTAATAGTCTCGCTCTGGGTTTATCACTGTTTCTCCTTTACCATGGTACAATTCTCCAGGATTAAAGGCAAATCCACTGGTCCTGCCTCAGTGGATTTCCTTCTCAATGTCATTGCTATTTGTGGAGCAAGAGGAGGGGATGGGTCTACAGAGAGCCCACCTGCATGGATAGAGTTAGCCATCATCAAGTGGAGAGATGGAGAGAAAATTTCTCCGTATTCCTTTCCTACCTTATTTCTCCAGAATCCCTTTGGGTCACAGTCTGTGACGCCTTAGGCTGTGGGTTGCAACTCCTTTGGGAGTTGAATGACCCTTTCACAGGGGTCACCTGAATCCATTGGCAAACATAGATATTGACATTATAATTCATAACTAGCAAAATTACAGTTATGAAGTAGCAATGAAAATAATTTTATGGTCAGGGGTTACCACAACATGAGGGACTGTATTAAAAAGTGATGGCATTAGGAAGGCTGAGAACCACTGCCTCAGACCATATCTGACATGGTGGACAGTTGAGCACATGGGTCTGAATATCAAGACAGATCTTCCAGGGGATTGTGCTGGCTTCTAGAACTGGAATGGATACCCAGCAAACCCAGGGTAGGAGTAGAACATGAGTTCTACAGAGGGAAAGGACTATGTAGGTCCTTCAGAGAGAAAAGGGGAGGCATCCTCTATCTTTATGGAACTGGAGAACAACCCTGGGGTGAGAGCCTACAGGCCCTGTGTCAGTTGTTCCTGGGGACAGCAGTACTTCTTATCCTAGGCCCCTGAAAGTTATGTCTGCAGCGCTCCACCAATGTCTTCATCATTTTATCAACTATTGAGTAAGTTTCTAATTTTGTAGCTAAACAGTAACAAGTTCTTCCTGGGAACTCCATGAGGACAGCACTTCTTCATACTTTGTTTCTAGCTGTGCTCTTAAGGTCCTGAACAGTGCGTAGTAGCACGTAGAATGTCCCCAGTAATGTTGCTAAGTGAATGAATGACTGGATGGCAAAAACTAGAACTTGGACCTAACTAGGGACAGTCTTCCTAGAGTAGGTCATTTGCCCATATTTAACTCTAACTTTGTATGAAAATATAACTTCTGAGAGAGAACTGACTGGGCTGAGGCGCAGGAGGCTCTTGAAGACCAGTGATGAGGAATTTGCAGTTATGCCCTGTCACTTAGCCTTTATCTAAAGGCAAGCTTCTTCCTTCTTGAAGCAGCCTCTAGCACAGGTTAGATTCTTCCACCTGACATCAAGAGCCACAAGGGACACAGGGTCGCATGCTCCTCCAGTTTGTCCATGTGCTTCCAAGTGGCTTGCTCATGTAATGGAATGTATCCTAGCCTAAGGTACCATATGGGACCCATTTTGGCCCTGGTTTGGGCCTTGAGGACAAACCTGAGCCTGGCTCGAGTTTTGAGACCTGTCCCAGTCACTTCCATATCTTGCTGACCTGTTTGGCCCTTTCTGCCCCCACCGTTGCTGATGTAGAGTTTTGCCATTGGCCCTGAAAGTCACTCCATACCTCTGTCACCCTTCCCCATCCCCTACGTCATCTTACCCCACTAAAAATCCCCCACCCTATGTTCTGAACTTATATAAGAGAGAGGCTGATGCCATAAAATTGAGTTCCTGTTTCTACAAGACTCCCAGCTCGGTGTGCTTCTTTTGGGCCGTCGATACTCATCCGGCTCAGACCCAGAGAGACCCTGGTGGGTCCAGGATCTCTTTCCTCTTGCCTGGACCTGCTGGCAAGGAGCCGGCACTGTCATGTGCCATACATCAGTTCAAAAGTCACATCAAGCTGAGAATGTGCTGGCCAGCTGCTCAGGATACAGAACCTTTCCTGTGAGAGCTTTGAGTCTTCCCAGGGGAGAACATAGATCTTTCTAGTCTCCAGAGCCTCTGGAAAACCAGGCTGCGCACTTGGTCATGTTTTATCTATCTTTTCCACTTCAGCTCAGCCCAGCCTCTCAAAGGAGAATGAGAAGTAACAGGGAGGCCCAATCCAGGGTTCTCCCTATGAGGAGGGGACTTCTGGCCACCAGTCTCAAAGGCTCGAGGTATAGCCTCAGCCATTGGCATCAGCTGGATGGAGGGTGTGAAGGATTAGGAGATCAGCTTCTTAAGACAGTAGCGACATTAAACATGAAAATGTGTAAACATCCCGCTGAGGTGATGAGGGCAGGAAAAGGCTGGTTCTGGATGACGGACTGTCTCACACTCCTGTCAGGATATTCTGATGCAATAATGATCTTGTTTCTCACTCGTGCTCACAGTTATCAGGGTCTGGAGGAAGCCTTTGTTCCGTCCAAGTTGTGAGTCAATTTTACTGTTCCAGGGAAGAAGGAGCACCCAGCAAGCTGGCCTCAGGTCTAGACTAGATGAGTGATGAACTGGGTGGGAATTCCACAGGGAGCCCCAGGACGAGCAACAGCCAGGTGACCTCTCTCCCTCTCCGAATACTCTCTGGTCTTTACTCTTTGCCCAGCGTGCTTGTTTCCGGTGTGAACTGCCTCAGTTCATCCATCCTTCAGTCTCGGCTATCCATCCTGTACAGACTGGCCACTCTGGGTACCCTGCCACTAACTTCAGTTCCCTTGCCTTCCTACTTCTTACCAGTCACCTCTCTAGTTTTCTCTAAGCATGAAACGATGGAGGTCTTTCCACTTCTTTTTTATGTCCTTTGGAAGTTGCCAAAGAGGCAACTTCACATCTAGACTGATGAGCGGGGTGTCGATGGAGGCTTTTAGAGGCTCTTGGCTGAGCACTGATTTCAGAGTCATTCAAATCTCCAGTTTCTCCTTTGACATTCTCTTCCAGCTCGTGGTTCTTTTATTGCCACAGCCATCCTCCGTCACCTTGAACACAGCACTTTTCCTGAATTTCAGAGACCCTAAACCTGACCATAGCTGATCAGGCCAGAGGTGTGGTATCTGTCTCCAGCTGGGAACCGATTAGACTCCATTACATTTCTCCTGAAGTTTAAGAACCAGGAGACAGAGGGCCCTGTGAGTTCATATTGACTTTACAACTAAGGGGTTACAGATGAACAGATGGAGCTAAGGACGGGTACAAGGAGCAGGGAAGATGGAGTATGGTTATCTTCTAGGAAATCCCCATTGTACTTACGCCACTGTGGACACAGTTCACTTCCAAACAAACATGTTTGCTAAAGACTCTGCAAGAGAACTTTCCTCCTACTTCAAAGTGTATCTCCTTTCCTCACCAACTCTCCCGAGTCCGTCTCTATAACTCTCCCAACCCCCAGGTCAGAGAAAGGTTGGTCTTGACTTCCTCCCACGTTCATACCCATGGATGAACCTCTAGACCCAGCACTCAATTTGCCTTTCTCCGAGATTCCTACCCCAAAAGCCGATAGACATGTTAAATATCCTAAAAATCAAAATTAGTTTAAAATTAAAAAGTTTAAGTAACATAATACATATTGTAATGCACAGGAATGAAAGGGGGGGAGAAGAGAGAAGTGAAGACAGAGAGGGAGATGGGGAGAGGAGAAGTCACTCTTCTGGTTGTCCTCACAGGAAGCTCTGGAGATAAAATGTTCATCGACCCTGCTTTTCTCATAGGCCACCAACTCATCTCCTTCTCCTTTTGCCTTAAAGGAATAGTTTGGTTTTACACATAAAGCAGGGGCGAGGCGCTGGGAGTCTGGCCAGGCATCCAGGGGTCTGTCATGGTGGAAAGATGACAGGACTGAGAGTTGGGACCTGGAGATTTGGGCCTCAACTCTACTACTTCATTAGAACTGAGCATCACAACACAAGTTCCTTTCCGGCTCTGAGCTGCAGCTTGGGAGGATGGTTGTGATGAGTGTCCCTCCCACTTCGCAGTGACTGTTTTGCAATATTGCAGAATATTGCAGGATCCAGCTGCTGAGATTACACGGGTGAAAAGAAATGACATCCAGGACAGGACTCAGCAAATGTTAACTCAGGCGTGATTCATCTGACTTCTGCTTTATACCTCCTTTCCTGCCCTCCATCAAACTTTGTCTCATCATCTTCTAGATACTACAGCTCCTTAGACCAATGCCATCAACAATCATAGTGACTTCTACTCACTATGTCTATTTCGGCATCTTGCCTCTCATGGTCTGCTTCCATCTGTGGCAGCTGAGTTTGATTGACCCTTCGTGCTTCCTTTTTTCTAGGTATACTCAACCACCATGCCTACTTCTCCGAGTAACAGAACTTTTGACAATCATTCTTCTTTGCTCAGAGCTGTGTAGACATAACTTCCTTCAGCAGACATTGCACTCTCTCCTTGGGGATTTCCTCGAAACCTTCTGTCTCCTGCACCTCCAACAAAAGAAGGGACATTGTTATCTTTCTCCCCATCCATCCCTGCGATTCTGAATCTCCGTTCACTGTCAAAACTAGGATGTGCGCACATGAAATACATTCATCTCCCCTTTCTTCTCTCTTAATACACAAATCTACTTCTCTTTCTGTCTCTCTCCTTGGCATCCTTAGCCAACAAATTATACAAATCAAGAAAAGGGGACTTTCACTTCCACTTCTATCCTCAGTCCTAGACAACCAGTTTTCTATTTCAAGTTCTACAAAATAATCTTCAAGCTGGTTTCATTGTTCATACCTTCTTTGTCACTGTGCTTGCCTGTCACTTTATAGCCTTACCTTGTCTAATCCACAGTTTTCTACTGGATCCTCCAAGTAGTCTCCTATTCAAACCCATCTCAATACTGAGCTCAAGTTTTCTTCTTATAACACACACACACACATACACACACACACACACACACACACCACCACCACCACCACCACCACCACCACCACCACCAGCAGCAGCATCACCACCAGCAGCAGCAACTAGAAATCTTGGCCATAACTTGCTTTTGCTCTTTCAAAATTCTGCATTCCCTTAGATAAAGCCCACTCTTGAGCTTCAATGAATTTCTTTCTCACCTCAAGGATTTCGTCTCCTTTTGGGCTAGGAACCTCCCACCCCTACCTTTGTAACTAGAAATAACCAATTCACTTTTAGGTCTTTATTCAAAGATTATCTCTCTTGGGGAGCTTTCTACGTTACATCTGTGCCTACACTCACTTCAGATGAACACCATGAGGGTTTCAGGCCCTTTAATATCTTTTAACTGTTTCCTCTTCCTGGAAATCAGAGTAAAAAGACAGAAAACAAAAAAGACATGAAAAGGGAAAGGAGCACTAAGTTACCTCAGGAATCCAGCATGCCTTCCTTGCCAACTGAGAGTCAAGAAATTTCCACACAGCTGAAAAAGCCAGAGTTACCTACAGAGATAATTCATGTTTTCCTAGGGCCATCTTAAGCAAAGATGAGCAAAAAACAGCAAGCGAGCTGTGCCTACTTAAATCCAGAAAGTGACCTTGGGTCTATTCCTGACAGCTCTCTTCTTTCACCCCTAAATCTAAACTACACTACTCACAAAAGCACTTTACAGCTTCATAGAGAAAAGGAAATGCCTTAAGAAGAATAAGTAAACCAGATCACATGTTTTTATGTAACTTCTAAACTGTGTTCCATCACATTCTTTGAGAAATAAAACTTGGTAAGTCACAGGATAAAAACATATATACATATACGTATATGCATACATACACACACACATTATGAAGATACCCAAATACCCCTCTTTCTCAAAAAGACCATACTCTCCTGTACAACTCTAAATACTTAATAAAATCTGTAACTGTTCTTTTCTCTGGCTTTGCCTGAAATTCTGTGACATAGCCAAGGGTCCAGTTTTACTTAAGCAGAGGTCACCCAGGTGAAAGGATACTCCTCAGGCTACTGGTGACAGTGCTGATAGGCTCTGTCCCTGTGCCCCACCATCACCACTTACAAAATGTCATAGCCATCCCACATAGAACCCCACAATACTTCCTCTGCTCTTGCTGTGGTCTCTAGCTGTCATCCAGTGTTGGTTCATTCCTCCCTTGAACTTGTTGCAAATCCTGACTGTCTCGGGTGACTGGAAAAGTTCTAAGGAAAGGAAAGTCTGAGATGGTGTCAAGAAGTGGAGTATGCTGAAGAAAACTCTTAAGAATCCACATAGGTGGAAGGGAGGCAGGATAGTAGGTTGTGGGGGAGAGAGAGAGAGAGAGAGAGAGAGAGAGAGAGAGAGAGAGAGAGAGAGACAGAGACAGAGAGAGAGACAGAGACAGAGAGAGAGACAGAGACAGAGACAGAGAGAGAGAGAGACAGACAGACAGACAGACAGACAGAAGTTTATCTTCCACACAACAGTGATGACAACCTTGCTTGAACCCACAGGAGACTCTGGATAAAGAGCCCTATGTGGAGTTGGGGTGTCTGGGATATGATTCTCTTTCCTGTCTCCACAGCTCATCAGAGTAGGGCCTCTCAGCAGAGCATGACCTTGGGGCAGGGTGGCTCTGCATCTGGAGGTGTTGGTTGTTCTGGTTTCAGAAGAGCTTATGCTCACTTCTGCATTTTGTCCAAAAATTATTTTAGGTTTCTAGCTCTAAGAATAGATATAAAAACACAAAGAAACCCCCTAATTTGGAGGAATAATGAAAGCTGAGCTTTCCTTTTTCAGTAATTGTTTGAACCACTCAGTGCTAAGGCTTTCTTTCAAGTCCCCATCTTCACTAGCCTCATCTCTGGCCTCCAGCCAAGATGGAAAGGAGACAAAAGGGTCTGGGCATCCTTCCAACTCACTGCCCTCGAGCCTGGCCCTGCAGGATGACTCCAGTCCTTCCTGTAACCTAGAGGCCTGGTAGTGTGTGGAGGCTATGGCTTGGGGAAGATCAGATGGAAGGGAGGACCCAGCAGCTCTAAGAGGACTGAAGAGCAACAGCCTAAGATTCCTCTCTCTCTCTCTCTCTCTCTCTCTCTCTCTCTCTCTCTCTCTCTC
>JADRCC010572831.1:0-17410 GCA_019843855.1 Hylomyscus alleni | reverse complement strand
CAGTAAGGGAAAAAGGTCAAGTAACATATAAAGGAAGACCTATCAGAATTACACCAGACTTCTCACCAGAGACTATGAAAGCTAGAAGATCCTGGGAAGGTGTCATACAGACCCTATAAGAACACAAATGCCAGCCCAGGTTACTATACCCAGCAAAACTCTCAACTGCCATAGATGGATAGAACAAGATATTTCATGGCAAAATCAATTTTACACAATATCTTTCCTCAAATCCAGCCCTACAAAGGATAATAGATGGAAAACACCAACACAAGGAGGGAAACTACACCCTAGAAGAAGCAAGAAAGTAATCTTTCAACAAACCAAAAGAAGATAGCCACATATATATAATTCCACCTCTAACAACAAAAATAACAGAAAGTAACAATCACTTTTCCTTAATATCTCTTAACATCAATGTACTCAATTCCCCAATAAAAAGACATGGACTAACAGATTGGATACATAAACAGGACCCAGAATTTTGCTGCATACAGGAAACTCATCTCAGTGACAAAGACAGACACTACCTCAGAGTAAAATGTTGGAAAACAATTTTCCAAGCAAATAGCCCCAAGAAACAAGCTGGAGTAGCCATTCTAATACCGAACAAAATCAACTCAATAGGAACAAATGTATAAAAGTTGGGGTCTTAAGCAGATGCACTTAGCACTTAAAAAACGAGCAGAATGCATAAAACCAAACACTTATCCGGGACCAATTGGCTATTCTGGGTCTTGTGTTGTTCTATATCAAATTGAGGATTTTCTTTCCATTTATGTGAAGAATGAAATGAGGATATTGATTGTGATTTCATTGAATCAGTAAATTGTTTCGATAGGAAGATCTTTTTTTCACATTGTTAACTCTACCAAGCTAAATGCTTGGGAGGTCTCCAAATTCTAGTATGTTTCTTTCTTTTTTTTTTTAAAGATTTATTTTATTTATTTTATGTGTATGAGTACACTGTAGCTGTACAGATGGCTGTGAGCCACACACATCATGTGAGAGTTGAACTCAGGACCTCTGCTGGCCCCACTTGCTCCGGCTCCGCTCGCTCTGGCATAATTCACTGTAGCTGACGCACCAGAAGAGGGCATCAGATCTCATTACAGGTGGTTGTGAGCTACCATGTGGTTGCTGGGATCCGAACTCAGGATCTTTAGAAGAGCAGTCAGTGTTCTTACCCGCCGAGCCATCTCGCCAGCCCCCTAGTATGTTTCTTAATCTCTTTCTTCACACATTCAAAATTTTCATTATAGAGGTTTTTTTTTATACCTCTTTAGTTATGTATATTCTAAATATCTTATTTTATTTAAGAAACTAGGAAGAGGAGCGTGTCCATGATCTCTTTCTCAGCAGGCTTGTTACTCATATGTATTAAGACTGGTAAATTTTCTAAGTCAATTATGTATCAACACTTTGCTGAAATTATTGATAATTTCTATAATTTTTTCCAGTCAAATTTTGGGAACATTGGGTATAAGATAATATAATCTTCAATTAAAAATAATTCGACTTAATATTTTCTCATTTGTCTCCCTTCTCTTGTCTTATTGCTCCAGCTAATGCTTCAGTCACATTATGGATGAGCAGTAGGGATAGTGGGCAGTCCTCTCCCATTCCTGATTTTAACAGGGCTTATTAATGGTTTTATTTATTGAGGATGATATTGGCCATGGGTTTGTCATACATAACCTTTATTATGTTGGAATATGTTTCCTACAGTTCTACTTGTTCTAAAGGGCTTTTATTAAGAAGGCATGTTGAATATGTTGAATCTTATCAAAGACTTTCTTTCTTTCTTTTTTTTTTTTTGCTTTCATTGAGATGATCATATGATTCTTGTATTTTTTTTGTCCATGTATTTGGTTTATTACATTTATTTCTTATATATTTAAAAAAATAAAAGTAAAACAATGAAAAATATAACAACAAAGAAAATTACAGACAGGCAAAACTAAAAAAAAAATGTAGCTTTAAAAAAGTGTTAGAAGATAGATATTCTGGCAGACTAGGCAATGCTGTTCCTAAAAGCCTTGAAATCTTGAACAAAAATTCCCAGAGAGGCCTCAGAGGCCCCTAAAACAACAAGGCTATTGATATTCTTCTGGTTCACCCACCAGAATCAGTTGATAAACCCTGCTGTTGAAGACACCACACACCGTGGTGGTTACAAAATACAAAGAAACCAAGCTAGAGCTCAGCTGGAAGCTTCCTCCCTGTCTCAGGCTTTCTTAGTAGGAGAGGGTAGTGGTTAGCCTTCCTGGGTATAAAAGGCATCAGTGGTCTTACCCAGCAATGACCCTTATATCAACTTCCTGGGCGAGACTGGCTTGTTGGTACAGTCGTGACATAACTTTCACAGGGTAGCCACAGGTCTGTGGTCATATCTTAAGTCCAATCCACAAGAGGAAATTCATGTCTGACACTATAAATTGGGCCAAAGACTTGTGACTGTGGAGATCTAAGCACTAAGAGACAATTCCCCACTGTTGTTTAGCTAAATGGACATTGGCGCCAAACTAGCTTCTAAAAATTTATATTTATAGCCATATATGAATGCTATTTTCATCCTTAATCAGAGAAGCTGCTCTTTGCAATTAAAAGGTGAATGCAGACACTCCTAATTGTTAACTGTGCTAACAATAGGTGATCACCGAGTCCCTAGCCCTAATAGGACAGTTTATATTACTTCCTCTAAGTCTCGGTGAACATTACAGAAAAGGAGGCAGAAAGAACGTAAGAGCCAGAGGACAAGGAGAAAGACCGTGAATTACTGCCTCCTGAACACTACAGCCATCGTCGTAATCTTCATCTCACAGCAACTGAGTCCCCTGCACTGGGCCTGCGCAAACCTGGGCCTGTCAACAGTCAATCATGTACCAGGGAGGGGCTCACAGGCTCTTCAGTTCCCTCCCACTGAACTATTGGTAAGTAATGGACTCTGGAGGAGACAAGGTCAATCCTTCACTCATTGGTAAGAACAAGCTCCAATGGATCACACAGGCCCAGGATCACCCAGAGAGCCTCAGTTAAACTCAGTGGATAACAAAACAAAACGAAAGGTATTTATGTGGGCAATGGGCTTGTAGGGAGAAAGGACAGTAGGCAGGCGTGGGAGGAAGCAAGAGAGTTCGAGGTAAGAGTGAGATGGTATTGCACTTTATACATGCATCACATTGTCAAAGAACAAACAAATGTAAAAACAAACAAGCAAACAAGCAAAAAAGAAAAAAAAAAGGAGCTGTGTTGAGTGTGGTGGTGCACGCCTTTACTCCTAGCACTCAGGAGGCAGAGGCAGGTGGATCTCTGAGTTTGAGGCCAGCCTGGTTTACAGAACAAGTTCCAGGACAGCCAGGGCTATACAGAGAGATTCTATCCCCCTGCAAAATAAACAAATAGAAACAAACAAAAAACCAGAAGCTGTTATATAGTTCTAGGTAAAGATAATCAGAGTAATAGATTTAATTTAACTTTGTTTACAAATGAAGGGTCAAGCTGGGGGGAAGGGGGGTCGTGGTGGTGGTGGTGCATGCCTTTAATCCCAGCACTTGGGAGGTGGAGACAGGCAGATTTCTGAGTTCGAGGCCAGCCTGGTCTACAGAGTGAGTTCCAGGACAGTCAGGGCTACACAGAGGAACCATGTCTCGAAAAATAAAAAACCCCAAAACAAAAAAACAAAACAAATGAAGGGTCAAAATCCATATCTGAATTGTGAAATTAGTTTCAAGGTTGGAGGTACTGTTCAACAACAGAGAACTTGCCTTGCATGTGTGAGGTCCTGAGCTTGATCCTCAGAATATCATATAATATGATTAATATAATATACATAATATAAAATATACTATGTATACACATATACTACCTACCTACCTACCTACATACATGTATACATTCATCCTCTAGTCTTTTCTCTTCCGTCTATCAATGTACCCTACACTCAAGACTCAATTCTAGACTCTCTTCTCTCCTCTCTGATCAATTATGTTGTATTCACCGGCAGTACAAATTTCTTTCCTAAATAAATTATAAACATTTTTAAGGGATCATTATTGTGTGTGTGTTTGTATGTGTGTGTTGTCATGCATGTGTGGGTGAGAGTATGAATGCATGTGTGCACACATACATGTGGAAGCCAGAGGCCAGTCGAGTGTTCTTCCTCAACAATGCTGTTCATCTAATTTTTGGAAACAGTCTCTCACTGAATCCTGGGGTTTACTTCCTTGGCTTGTCTGGCAGGGATCCTCCTGTCTCATCCTTCCCACTCCCAGGGTTACAGCATGTGCTTCTATGCTTAGCCATTCCCCACCCCCCCAACCCAAACATTTATTTTATGTGTGTGGGTGCTTCATTTGCTTGTATGCCTGTATGCCATGTGTGCGCAGTACCTGGGGTGGCCAGAGGAGGGTGTTGGATGTTTGGAAACTAGAGTTACAAAAGGTTGTGAGTAACCATGTGGGTGCAGGGAACTGAAGCCAAGTTCTCTGCAAGATCAAAATCTGTCTTAACTGCTGAACTGTATCTTCCCCATGCTCAGCTTTTTATGTGGGTGCTGGAGATGGAACTCAGGTCCTCATGCTTGTACAGTAGGTACTTCACTGACAAAGTTCTCTCCCTACAACCTTAACTCTTAATAATAATGTTTAAAGTTCTGCTCCTAATGGGATCAGATTAATGGGTTCTGGTTGAATAAACCATCAGAATAGTTATCTTCCCTAGCCTGCTTTTAAGAAGGCAGTCAGTAAAACCACCCAGTTGTGTCTAGGATAAGAACTACAGTATTTGGGTGACGCGTTGCTAATTAGTAGCACTTATCACTCTTGGTCATGACTTCAGAGAAAGAAATGCACGCGCGCGCGTGCGCGCACGCACACACACACACACACACACACACACACACACCTTCTGATGGTGTTCCATCAACTTTGTGCTGCTTCCACAGACTCTGGGCAGATTGGCAAAGGCTTGCAGTTTCCTCTAGATCAACCCGCCATTGCAGATTTGTGAATGGTGTTTACAAGTCCCACCATTGCTGATTCATAAAGCTGCCGTTATTGATTTGTGAGAACTAAACTGCTGATCTCCTAGCAACACAGATTAGATTAACTGAAAAAAACTTTTTTTCTAAAAATTTTTTTCCACATCCTCCTTTGCTCTATTAACCTTTCCTTTCCACTACCTCTGATAGATGGTGGGCTGAAAGAGGCATTAAAACATTAAAAACCCTTATTAAAAATAAATTAAAAAAAAAAACAAAGCCTACGGGAGTCAGGAGAGGCACCCACTGTCTACTAAGCTGTCGACATGGACTCGTGTATGCTTCTGTCAGGGCTTTAGGGAACCTCGATGAGAAAAGTGTTAAGGCTAACTCCATATCTACTTAACTGACCTAAGGGGGTCATATTGAGGATGTTTGGGGGGTGTATCTTTGAGGATGTTACTGGATGAGAGTAATATTTGAATTGGTGGGCATCATCCTCTGTACTGGGGGCCTGAATAAAGCAACAGGTATAAGGAGGATGTATCCTTTCTTCCTGCATTCAGGAGCTGGGATGTTGGTATTTCCTACCCTTCGCCTGGTCTTTATACCACCTGCAGCCCAGTTCTTGGTTCTTCAGTCTGAGACTGGAATCCATCTTGCCAGCTTTCCTGGGCTTCCAACCTCAGACGGCGGGACTTCCCCATCTCCCTGGAACATTTTAATACAGCTGGCATTAGTGTGTCTTCTTTAGGACTCAGGCATTTCTAACCTGAAATATGAAACTGGGACACCCCTTGACCATGACCAAAGGTTTGTCTGTGGTCTCGGAGATGAAAAGCATTTAACCAAGTTTGTAAGTGATTTAATGATGAGAAAATATATCCTATTGGGGCTTAAGAATTAATATTAGTTGAATTTATATGGTTTGGTCTAGAGGGAGAAAAGAAATGTGGAATACCTATATAATCATGGTCAAATATGAGAAAATTTGTTGACCAGCTGTTCTCAATTTCACCTGAAAAGAAGGGAAAATGAGGGATGGATTTGAGAGGCTCCACAGGGAGCTATAAGGCAGGCCTGTCTGACACCGTAGATCGGTGCTTCTCAAATTTCCACGTGTATAAACTCTCCCCACGCTTCTTTAAAATGGAAGTTCCTGGCTTAGCGGTTCGGACCCAGCGCGTCTGGAGTCTAGCCCAGAATTCTCCATTTTAATGAGCTTTCGCCCTTCAAGGTGAACTAGAAGATCAGTTCTTAGATTCCCACTTTGAGCACCATTGAAGGAGATGGGATGGATGGGGATTTACTGAGCTTCTCTTCTCTAGACTATCTCATTTTTCTTTCTATTTCATTTTACCATAGGAGAACTCTTCATCTGTTGAGGGGGGTGCGAACTAGGTTTAATAACATCACAGAGTGGTGCATTTAAATTCATATCCTTCCCAGATCCTGCCACTTGGAAGTAGACCCCATTGGTGATAGACTCTATGTTGCAGAACTTTTCCTGGGAAGATGTGAGCAAACGCGGATTTACCTTGAGTACAGTACCAATGACAGACCACAGAAAAGACTTCCCGTCCAGGTGGTGAGCCAGATAGTTTGCTGATCTTACATACAGGTACACAGGTGAAGGGTCACTTACAGGGAGTATAGGTGACCCCTAAAGATGCTCCTTATTGGAAAACCCCAACCCTGTCAGGGTGGTGACTTCTCCAGAGCTGTGTGGATGGAGGGCCCCATTCCATGAGCCTTTAACCTCACCTGTACTTTGGCACCCGCAGATCACATTATCCAGCTGGAGGGAGACACGAGGAAACAAGTGGTTGTAATCTCAGGTGTGGGTTTGATGACCTTGCTCCTATTCCATCAGGGAATGTAGTGGGCTTAGTCTTGGGGGCCTTTCACATAGGAGTGCGCAGGTCCTTTGGTTTTAAGCTGGCGGTGGCCATGACATTCCTGGAGGACACCATTTCACAGTACCTGGTTAAGATGAAGTCAGACTGGAGTATTTCTACTACTGGCCTTACTAAGAGGCCCAGGGAGAAGGCCATGTGACAACCCAGCTGAGGTCCGAGCCATGGATCTGTGAACCGAGACTGCTGGTGGTCATAGGAAGTTATGAAGAGACAAGGAAAAGTTTTCCTGTTTCTGACAGCTTGATTTGAGGCGTGCAGCTTCCAGAGCCACGAGAGAATGTGTTCCTATCATTTGACACCATCCAGTTTATGTTGTGGTGGCCCTAGGAAATGAATTCATGGGCATTCGCGTTGATCCTGACAGGTAGATCCAGGCAGAGAGGTCACTAAGTTCTCAACGTCAGTGTCTATTGTTTTATAAACCTGTTTTCATAGGGTTTCTGTTTGTTTGTTTGTTTGGTTTTTTCCGAGACAGGGTTTCTTGGTGTAGCCTTAGCTGTCCTGGAACACATTCTGTAGATCAGGCTAGTTTCGAACTCAGAGATTTGTCTGCCTCTGCCTCTAGAGTGTTGAGATTAAAGGCGTGTGCCATCACCCTGGTTGTTGTTTGCTTATCTTTTAAGGAATGTGGGTATTGAACTTATTAATTTAAAATTTTCCAAAAATAGATAAATGGTTTGTTACTATTTATAACATTCTTTTCTTAAAATGTCCCTAAAAGTTTATCATATGTGGTCTATACATACATAAAGTGTCTGCTTAGCATGCATGGAGGTGCTGAGTTCCACTCTAACATATATACACAAAATATAAGTAGAACATGTATATTTTTAAATATTTGAATCAGATGGTACTTAAATTTTTGAGATTATAAAAGTGAATGTATTTATTTTTAATAATAAAGAGAACGCTCCACTTTTTATAACTGAACATAAATTTGTTTTGCAATTGTGTTGTTAATTGTGAATACATTTGTAGTTACTCTTTTTAAAATTTGAATAGTTTCAAGAACAAATCTGATTTTCCACTGTTTTCCAATGGTGGTGATATTTTTATACAGGAAGTTTATCTATTATATAATTAGACCTGGATGATAGTTCATAGATAAAATTCATAGCTTTATTTGGCTCATTTATGATGCTGTAAAAATTGACATACTAAGAGAACTTCTTATTTGTGTGTGTGTGTGTGGGAGGGTACCACTTTGTAATTGCTAAGGTATAACTAGTAAAGTTCTGTTTGGACTGTTCACCTTTTAGAGAACCTGACTTCTAGAAAGCTATCAATTTGTTGATATTGAACTACTTTCATATGGGTGCCACAAAATTGCATACCACCATAGAGAAAGGGCCAGGAGTTCACAGTGTTGCATGCACATTTTTGTTTTTTGTTTTTTTTTTACGTTAATAAAACACTCAACTGAGTCATTTTCTCTGGACACTTTTCCAATGTGGAAGAACCTAAATCAAAGACCATGACTGCTTTTATTGGCAAACAGTAGATAAATCAGGCATGTAAAAAGGCAAACAGGACTCTGCACAAGCCAGTCTCGGTATGGACTCTCTGGGTGAAAGGTTTATTCTGTCAGCTTTCCTCTTGAGACACTTGGCTTTAAGGAAATGTTTGCGCTCCTCTAGAGAAAGAGTTGGCTGTGTGTTTTTCTTTTGTGTTTGGACCACTCTGGAAGCAATTCCTTAGGGCACAATTATCTAACATATGGAGATTTAGAGAAAGCTCAAAGCAAAGGTCATTTGGATGTTTTAGACAGGAAAGAAGAAAATCCATCTTAGAGAATACAAGTTGGGACGGGCGAAGGCACAGCCTGTGGCCAAAGGACCAGGGAAAGGGAGGGGAGAGGTTCTGCCCAGAAAACAGAGCTCTAGGGTTTTGCTTTTGTTTGTGTGTGATTTTTACGTGAGGAGGACTGGTTATGTGGGAGCAAAGCGAAGCCTGTTAGTGATAGACAAGGTGTGTTGTCTTGTCACAAGCTGTACTTGTGACCCGTGCTGCTGAACAGGGCACGCAACTCAGACAATATCCCCATGCCTGGAACCTATTGTTGCTGTCTTAAAAATCTTAATATTTTCTTTTAATGAGGTCTCATGATTTTATTTGGTCCCGGACCTGCAGATTATATGAGAGTTCTGCGACTACGCACTATTTCAAACCTTGTGCTTTTTAGGTGAGAAAAATAAGGTCCTGGGAGAATAAAGGACTTGCCTTGCAGAAGCAGAGCCAAGAGCAGAGTCTGGATTCTCTAGGTCAAAACTTCGACTGAGACGAAGTTTAAAGGGTCTTAGCAAGGAGAAATCCCTTCCCACACACACACTGAAAAGGAACTTTTAACAGCATCATAAATGAGCCAAATAAAGCATTTGGAAGAAACTTCTGGACGTAACTAGATTTGAAGCAGACCTCACACTGATTTTTTTTTTTTTTTTTTTTTTTTTGAGGACATGTCTAAAAAACCATGGGCTGTCATATTGAGGTCTGGGAGTGTTGGCATTCACCCATCGTTGTCCCATCCAAAGAGCCCTGTGGTCAGGATCTCTAAGCAGTGGAGCAAGCTGACCATTTCTTCTAATGCCACGAACAGTGACTGTCCCACTCTGTTGCTGGCCATTGCTGTCCTGAAACTGCCCGAAGTTTCACGACTGGAGTTCTCTCAGCCAGGAGGGAACAAAGGACCTGAAAGAAAGGGTTTGAAATGCAAAGAGAAAACACGAAGCCAAGTTGTGTCCCAATCAAGGCTCCACTTTACTGAGAATAAACCAGGGTTTTTATAGTCACAAGAGAAACCGAAACCAAGTCTCTAGATTATACTGCAAAGAAAGTTCAGGTGCCAAAGTCCCCAGGTTCAGAAGATCTTCAGGCAGCTGGCGTTCTCGGGCAGTGGGTGTGCTCGGGCGATGAGTGTACTCAGGTGATGGTCATACTCAGGCGGCTTCTTCAAAGACGAACAAATAGTCAACAGAGAGCCTCTGTCTTAGCTCCCAGGTGTTAGCCTCCAAGCAGAGGCTGCCAGAAGTCCGATGGCTGAAGTGAAGGGGGAAGGTAACACTGTCCCAGCAAAAATGGGTTAATTTTGATAATGGTGCATGTTCTTGCAAAGTCAGAAAGCCAACCAAGGCCTGTATCAGCTAGATAACACGTGATAACACAAGCCAGAACCGAACCATGCGGTGGCCTATGGCTTCCATCCTGAGGTGTATTCTCAGTATGCTGTGTCTTCGGGCACAGTACTGTCAAGGCTCACATTGTTGATGGATGGAGCAGGGCCTATTACGTAGCCGATTTTAACTTTAAGATGGGTAGGGAAGACCTGCTTTTAACCAGCACACTCTCCATAACTCTCTAATGATAAACATCACTTAAAATGTATATTTGTGAGTAAGTCCACAACTCCATGCATACATAGCACACTGAAATTCTAGGAGGCCAGAAAGATCCAGGGAGTTCCCCAGATACATTTCCCCCTGTAAGAAATATTTAACTTGTAATTTCCTTTGTGCAAGTCAGAGGTGAATAGCTAGATTGCTATTGGCTAATTCAAAAAGTAAAAGGATATCTGGGACAAACAAATATGCTAGCGCATTCAAAGAGCCTGAAACACATCCCCCATCTTTCCAGTGTCCTGCTCATGTTTGAGGAGATGGCAGCGATCTTACAGGCAAGAAGAACAATGTGTAGAGAATGTGGCTCATACTTTTCTATAATAGAGATAGTTGGGATTTTCCCTTCATTTTTGTTTTTTGGTTTTTTTTAGATTTTGTTTTTATTTTATATATGTGAGTACACAGTCACTGTCCTCAGACACATCAGAAGAGGGCATCAGAATCCATTGCAGATGGTTGTGAGCCACCATGTGGTTGCTGGGAACTGGACTCAGGACCTCTAGAAGAATAGAATAGTCAGTCAGTGCTCTTGACTGCTGAGCCATCGCTCCAGCCCTCTGGGACTTTCTTAAGTAACTGGTGAGGGAGTGGAAGAGTGAGGTGTCAGATATTTGCCATGCGAAGGTCAAGTAGAGAGAATTAGAGGGTGGAACTAGTACAAGGAAACTCTTTTGAGACGTTTATTTATCTTGGCAGCGTCCAATAACATCGCATGTCGGGGCCGAAAGACACTCATCTGTCACAAGCTTTTGTTTTGGAATCAGGAATGTAAGGTCCACTCCTGCCCCGGCCTTCCAAGTGCTGGCTTTGGAGGCATGCATCACCACACCCAGCTTCCCTTGAAGCTTATAGATAAAGAAAGTGGGGGCTCAGTAGTCTATGGTGGTCAGTTGACCAGTTAGAAGCAAAACTGGGCCACTAAGCCTCCAAGTATGCTTCTCTCATGGAGTGTAGAGTCTGGAAATCTGCTCCCGGGGGGAGAACTTCTGGGAAGACAAAGTCAGTTTGTGTTAAACGCAGAGTGAAGTACAGTAAGCTTGACCTGGAACATTAGTGCTCAAGGCACTGACATTGGGGCTAAGTCTTTAAGTTAGCTTGGGTTTTGTCTTTTGTGAAAGCAACAAATGACTCACCCCAGGTACCTCTCTCAGATGATCTGCACATTGGTCACAGGGGCAGAGATGAAGGAGGGACTGAGCTGTTGACCTGGAGCCACTTAGGAGGTCGGATATTTCTAACAACAGGGCCCCACATGCAAACTCAGCCCTGAGCTCTGCTTCCAAGGCAACTTGAGGCTAGGATAATGAATAACAACCATGCTCAAAATGGTTTCCTCTCACCCTTGCTTAGGCAGCTTCTGCCACTATCTTTCCTAACCCTGATATCCTGGTTGGCTTCCCAGTATCTAATTTGTCCCTGATTTTCAACCTGGTTTTCTCACTGAAGCCACAGTACTGATGCCCCCAAATCTCTTACAATCCTCAGCTATAGAAGTGCCTTGAGTCTTTTCCCTCTGAGTCCAGATGCTCACCAGTTTCAGTGGTTGTAAGCCCAGGACAAGGTGAGTAGAGCACAGTATCTTTAGTTAGGTATTCCCAAATCCCCGGTGGCATGCACAGTTGGTTTAGTATGATATATCAAGAATATTTTATGTAAGGGGGATGGAGTGTGAGGATTTATAAACTGTGGTTTCTAAATAGCTTTAGATGTCTCGAATGAAATGTGTTTTTTCAAATATATGGCAGTGCTTTTAGTAACAGACATTGCCTTAGCCCACAGAATAAATTTTCTTTGGGGGAAATGTCTTCTCTAACTAAGCCTGGATAGATTGAACATGCTGTACCAATTCCTTACTTGACAGCACGGGCTACCACGATTTATCCATTTTATCCATCCACTTCTTCAGAAACACTACAAGATATTTATCAGGTGCCAGGAACTCCACTAGACCCTATAGATTAAAAAAAAAAAATCCTCTCACCTCTGGGTTGCTAACAGCTGTGGGCTGGGGAGGGGGGAGAGGTTAGGAGAGTAAACAACTGTGACCCACAACCCACAGATGTTCATGGAAGACATGCAGGAAAGTCTGGAAGAAAAAGCAAGCTCAGAACCTGGATGACATCTCAGTCTGCTGTCAGGAAGGAGGCCTTTGGATGAAACTTGGAAGGAAAGCAGAAATTTTATGTTTTTAATCTTTCATTTTTTTGTTTTTATATTTTTGTGTGTGTTTTGAAAGAGAGAGAAGGGGAGAGGGGGAGGAGAAGAGGGAAAGGGAGAGGGAGAGGGAGAGGGAGAGAGAGGAAATATGAAGTTGAGCCAGGAGGGAAGTCTTCTACCTCTTAGGGTAGGAGTTAGGAGAAAGCATAGAATATGATTAAAATATATGAAATTCTCAATAAATAAATAAAAATTTTCAAAAGAAAAAAATGGAGTAAGTATAGATAAACAGTGACTTATAAGACTATTATAGAGGATACCACATATGCCCTAACTTAAAGCGGGTTTTTGTTTCGTTTGTTTGTTTGTTTATGTTTATTTTAAGACAAAGTCTCACACAACTGGCCTTAAACTCACCAGGATAAAGGATCACCTTGAACTCCTGATGCTCCTGCCTCTGCCTCTCAAGTGCTGGGATTGCTGTGCCTGGCTACATCACCCCACCACACTCCCTTCTAAACATTTTACAGTTTCATGGTGCATTTGTCAAAAACAAAGAAACCAACATGAGCTCAGTTTTATACATTACGCCATATGACCCTTTTCATTTTTGAAATTGTTTTTACTTCGTTATTTTGTATGTATGTGTATTTTGCCTGTCTGTGCACCACATACGTACCTGATGTTTTAGAATGCCAGAGGAAGACAGAAGGTTTGCTGGGGTTTCACATGGCATTACAGAGGGTTGTGAGCTGCCTTGTGGGTCCTGGGAATTGAACCCTGGTCCTCTAGAAAAGAAGCCAGTGCTCTTATCTGCTGATCTTTCTCTCCAGGACTCTTGGTGTTTCCAGTATTGCCATTGGAAAAGTAGTTTTTCCAGTTTGTCCAATTTTTCAAATAATGCCCTTTCACTGTTCCTGGATCCAGTTCAAGCAACTGCCATACTGTTCTTTGTCACTGCTCTTGTGTTAGTCTCTGGTCTAGGGCAGTTTTTGACTATCTTGAGCGCCAGATAGGCTGTAAAATGTTCCACCATGCTGTCTGATGTTTTCTTTTCTTTTCTTTTCTTTTTTTTTAAAGATTTATTTATTATTGTATAAGTACATTGTAGCTGACTTCAGATGCACCAGAAGAGGGCATTAGATCTCATTATGGGTTGTTGTGAGCCACCGTGTGGTTGCTGGGATTTGAACTCAGGACCTTTGGAAAAGCAGTCAGTGCTCTTAACCACTGAGCCATCTCAGCCCCGTCTGATGTTTTCTTATGGCTCAACTGTAGTTCTAGGTTAGGGGAAGACCATTGCAGAGATCTTTTGTCTTTCTTATATTTTGTCAGGGGCTCCATGTACCATGAGCATCACTGGTAGTATCGTGTTGAATGGTCTGTATATATATATATATATATATATATATATATATATATATATATATATGGCGCTGAGATACTTGGAGAGCTTAGAGACCTGATAAACATCCAGTGAACCCACAGGAGGGTGCTGGAAAGGAAGTGGTGTAAGAAAAGTCGTGGCCGGGTAGTGGTGGCGCACGCCTTTAATCCCAGCACTTGGGAGGCAGAGGCAGGCGGATTTCTGAGTTCGAAGCCAGCCTGGTCTACAGAGTGAGTTCCAGGACAGCCAGGGCTAGCTATATAGAGAAACCCTGTCTCGAAAAACCAAAAAAAAAAAAAAAAAAAAAAAAAAAAGAAAGAAAAGAAAAGTCGTGTGCTAGTGTGCAACTTGTACTTTCATAAGCGATTCTGTGGGAATTGTTTTCTTCAAAGTTTATCGGCACATGCAAGAGTGCTGGGGAGGGCAGACGTCCCTGTTAAAGGTGACAAACCAGGCCTGAGCAAGCTGACGAAGGGGAAGGCAGGTCCCACAAATGGTGGCAAAGCCAGGACTTAGGCCCAGCCCTCCTGACTCGGATCACAGTGCTCTCTGCTTCTTGTCTTCCTCGCTGCCTGATAGAGAGGCCGTGGAGCAGTTGTGGGAATGATGGAATAGTGTGTATGTTATGACTGAAACCTTGAGCTCTCCCATTTATTTTTTAAAAAAATTAACTGTACTCAGTAAAGCTGGACAGAGTAAAACCAACTCAGTCTGGAGGCATGAAAACCTGTGCAGAGCTGGGGACATTTCCTTCTGAGTCGCTACTTACCACAAATCTTATCCTGGGATACGCCCTGAAGGGAAAGAACCGTTGTGGCCCTGAGTGCGGGACTGTCATTCCCAGTAGCAAATGCTTCTGGTGTATCCCAGCAGCAATCGAGGATAAGTAACACACTCTTGGCAGGTGAGAGCTAACGGCGCATCTCATTTGAGCTGGAGCCAGGTTTCAGGGACATTGTGAAAGGAAAGTGAGCAATTCCTCACCCCTCCATCCCCAAATGTGAGACTTTACCTTGGCATAAAGGAAGCCTCAAGTGGATTAATTGTAAGTTCCCATATGTCACCTTCTGTTGCCCTTACAATTGTTTGCTCGTTTCCACAAACACGTCATGCACACATCCGTGTCTAGGTTTGTGTTAGGTAACAGGAAAGCTAGAAAAACAATATTAGTAGTAGACCATTTTGCTTTTGAGAATACCACCAATAGGGAAAACAGTGAGCAATAAAACCAACCTATCAAACTTTAAGGAAGCTTTAAGAAAGGAGTGATGGATGCCGGAGCTGGTCTGTGGGACAACAAAGGGATTGTGGGTGGACAGCACCAGCTGGCAGGAGAGAAGACTAAGTCGCTGTTTTGTTCCAGTACTAAAATGCCTAATCAGAAGCAACTTACAGAAGATACAGTTTATTTTGGTTTATGGTCCTAGGGAGTTAGTGTCCACGATGATAGGAAGACATGGCGGCTAACTGGAGCAGGAAACAGAGAGCTCATGTCTTGATCTCCAGACCCAAAGCAGAGGGAGCAAACTGGAAACAGGGTAAGATCTTAAATACTCAGAGCCAGCCCCCAGTGACATACTTCCCCTGTCAAGGACACACTCCCTAAATTTCCCCAAACAGCACCAGCAGCTGGGAAGCAAGCGTCCAACTGCCCAAGATTCTGGGCAAGCAACCTTATGGGGAAGCAACATCGCTGGTCTTCGGAGGGGAGCCATTGGCGGTACTGGAGCTTCGTGAGGAAGTTGGGATAGTGAGGGGTAGCACAGAGCAACTCCTACTCCAGCCCTGCATCTGGGAGTTGGTGGAGACTCCCAAGCTGGGGCCCTCCAGCCATCAGCCAGCCGGCAATTTGGATCTTCCTACTTGATCTTGGAAGTTCAAACTCTTCGTATGTGTTGAAAGCATGCTAGCACTATGGAATATGATAGGCAAGTCAGTTTTGCATACTTAAGGCTGAGGAGAAGCACCCTACTGCCCTTCTTGTAGTTTTCCTGTAGAACTGAAGCTCTGGGGGTGTGATCTGTCGATGTTTGCCCTCTACTCACAGAACTCTTATTATACTGTGTCCCGTGGCTTCCCTATACTTCCCATAGCTGCTAGATGCTTTTAAAAAGCCAGGATTTTTCCAGTTCTGATCTCATTAGAAGTACAAATTCCAAGAGCAGCCTCCCAGAAAATAGAAGTTTTTATACAACAGAGTGGATGTGTGCGTGAAAGATACATTGTTTATTTTCTTGGCACAGACTTAACTCTAAAATGAGATTACTTAATTGGAGCAAACATTTCCTGACATGCTGAGAAGGAGCATTTGAACCAAATCTCCTCTGTTAGATTCAGTCTTGGGTGGGTGTGTTCCAGGCTATTTAAACCATGCAAATCTCAAACGCAATCTCTCTTACTACTGAGGCATTCAGATCGGAAGGCAGAGCGTAACTGGAGACAGGAGGCAACAGCTTGTGATCAATTATGATTTTTCATTGGTAAAGTTCCTGGGTTTGTTGTTACAGTAGTAGTTTATTTACTTACTTATTTCTGGGGACAGAGCATCTTAAATCTGGAAGCATTCAATTAATTTTTTTTATAGCACAGGTCTGCCCTGACTTTGGTATGCAGAGCACTCCAGCTCACTTCCAGTGGTTCTCTTGAGTTATTTTTAGGACTCGGTGTCAGCATTACCGTATGTGATAGTCTATGTCTATGTCATCCATGTAATAGATATTTACATACGTGATATATAGACTAGTTTTAATTCTGTGAATATTCTATAATAGAATGCCAAATATAATTGTATGCAGTTACATAATCTATATGCTTTATTAGTACACTATGTATAATAATATTCATACTAGTAAAACTAATCTCAGGGCTAGAGAGAGGCTCATCAGTTAAGAGCACTGGCTGCTCTTGCAGAGGACCTGGGTTCAGTTCCCAGCCAGCTTACAACCACTTGTAACTCCAGATCTAGGTGACCCAATGCCTTTTGCTGGTCTCTCTAAGCACCTACATGCACATGGTTCACTTTAATATACTCCTGCACATATACTTACACATGAACACACATGCATACCCACACATATGCACACACAAAAACCCTTACTCTGTTTATGTACATGTATGTGTAAATATTTTATATTAAGTATATATACAGATATGTGCACACACACACACACACACACACACACACACACACACACACGAGGCAGCTAGTTATTCAAAGGGCCTTTGTTCCTAGGTGGAACACGGAGGTGGCTACCACCTGAGAGTTTATTTCTAAGTGTTTCCTTGAGCCAGGTAAAGCACTGTGACAATTTTTAGCTCTAGAATATGAGTAGAAATGACATGTCACTCTCAAGGCTGGGTCCAGATTTGGGGTCTGCCTCTCTGTTCCTCTTGCCTCTTTGAGCTGGCTGAAATGTGGGGGTAAACAGCTTTGAGCAGGTGGGTGATGGCAATACCCTAGGGTACTGTTATACACAGCAGAGGGGAATTCAGGTCCCTGCCTGTGGCTTTGGCTACTTGGGTTGTTTACCTTCAAACTATGTGAAGAACATCAAGACCTTAGTTTGTAAAG